>ML778777.1:444347-476022 GCA_009831015.1 Picea engelmannii | reverse complement strand
GAAAGATTGCATCACAAAGTGGAAAATATGGCTTTTAAGTTTTATTTTATCTATTGTTTTATGACAGTTGACTTCAGGGATCTTTGGACAACATGTTTTATTTTGGATATATGAGTAATATTTTTGGAAATAATTTCAAATATTATGAGATAAATTGTTAAATGGAATAAGTGGATGGGAGTCACAAGGAGGTGTGTCTTGCTTGACTAATAGTTATGTTGTGATTGTTATAATTGTTATGATCTAAGGGGAGTCACAAGGGGTCCCACCTACTAGTTATTATTTATTTATAACCCTTATTATGATTATTACTTTCCCCCCTAAATAAAGTTGGTTGAGTCTTTTAATTGACTTAACTAATGAGTTGGTTCAACTACTTCAACCAATTCTAATTTGTTTAAAAGAAAAGGAAAGGGAGGAAGAAAAGGGGGATAGAAGTAGAAGCATACTGAGGTTTTCTCTTTGAGTTTATGTTGAGATGGTTTAGTTTTAATTCATTCATTATTCATCACAAGCCTAATTCTCTTTTATGATAGCAGGGTCTTATTGTAGACAACAATATTCAGGGTTGAATCACATCATTCATGTAACGTCCTTGACCACCCATGGTCGAGCCACGCTACACTAGAGAACTCTTACTATTCTCTCTGTGGAACATACTGTAACATACCTAGCATCCAACTGAGCTATGCCACATAAATTTTTCTAACTACGTGAAATTAAATTATACACACACATAACTCTTGCAGAAGCATTATATATAAAATGTAAACATACAAATACATCTGTAAATACACAGATTCACACTGAAATAACAATAAACATATACATGTAGCATATAAAGGAAATACCCATAAAAATAAACATAGTTATAACTGCATATATGATAACCCATAAAAATAAGCACGTAAATAACAATGCAACATGTAAATTTATCACACAATTGGAACTTATCTTGGTAAGAATGTAACCAACTACGTGCAGACCTTCCATGAACCTCCCATCCTTAGACCACACTGTTCATCACTCTCAACAGTGAGTCACCCCCAAGATGGGACTAAAATCCACCCAGGTAAACATATTTCTAACCAGGCTAAAGGCTCATAGAAAACAAGAAAGACTCCATCATAGGTGCCAACTCAAACTAACAGCCTACAGTCCCTCATTCCCCACATGCTTGTCCCACCCAGGAAGTGTTCCCCTTCTCTGCTCAAAAGTCCTTCAGCTGGCCCACTTCCTTTCTAGGCTTCAACAATAGGCCATACAAGAAGTCTCAGAGCACTGTAGCTGTAGTTTATCACCTTTAGGAAATCAATTCCCAACAATTCTCTTACTCAGAGAATTTCTCACGGGCCTGACAACCCACCTCTTCAATATCCCATGGGCCTGACAACCCGCTTCTTCAATCCAGCTCCCAAGCTAACCAGCTACACCCTCACAAAATGGCCATGGATACAGGTTCAGGTATTGTCATGAAGATACAAAGGATAACTCAATGGGTGTGTGCATACTCATGGATGATTGATTGGATGACTGAATGATGGAAGGAATCATGGGAAGAATGATGGGAAAGATGATAGGAAATTAACTAAGTCCCAACAATATGTGTGCATGTCCCCAACTTGACACTTATCATGTTGGGAGCTACTTTGGCCCACTTGTCCCCAACTTTAGAACTTAGGATAAAATAATTATCCATACTTTATGATTTAAGAAATATTAATATAATATTCCTTTTTGGCTTAAGCTCCCTAGATTATCCCTTTTCCTTAACTTCTAGGCCCCTCCCTTTCCCTAACCAGTGGATTTTAGTCACCCATATCTTTTATTGTGGTCAGTCTGTGCACAACGATGTATTTTATATTAATGAGACATATACAAAAGTAGGCGCATTGGCCTTTAACATCTAGGCTCTCCAGCCTAATCAAAACATAATCATCTTAGCTTATAATAATTGGCTCACCAGCCTATAAAACATAGCATACACACAAAGGCTCACTGGCCTCACGATAATGTGCACTTAAGATGTTGCGCGCGATATCCTAGAATGCGCAAACTTCTTCATTTTACTGCGCAGTACATGCACGCACTATGACATGAAATGTGCATACAAAAATGATATCAAAACAACTCACCAGCTTAAGTACATTTGCATTTACATTTACAATTGGGTTCGGGCTTAGGGATATTACAATCCCCTCCCCTTATTTATGCACTGTCCTCAGTGCATCATGTACCCATATACAACAAAATTTCAAAAATCTTCAAAAAGATGTGGGTATTCTTCCCACATTGTATCCTCATGCTCCCAAGTAGCGTCCTTAGAATCGTACCAGGTCCATTGGACCTTTACAAGACCTATGGATTGATTCCGAAGCTGTTTGATTTTCCAGTCCAAAATGCGCACTGAATGCACTTGAAAAGCGCCTTCCTGCTCCACCTAAATCACATTCCAATCAATAACATGATTAGAATTAGGTATATATTTCTTGAGTAATGATACATTTAATACATTATGAATAGACATAGATGCAGGCAATGTAATCATATAAGATACTGGACCAATCCTCTCAAGGATTTCAAATGGTCCACAATAGAGAGCTGGCAACTTTGAACAGTTTCCCAACTTTAGGGAACTCCTGTTGGCTTTCACTTTCAAGAATACATGATCTCCCACTTTAAATTCCTTGTGAGTTCTGCTCTTATCAGCATAAATTTTCTGCCTATCTTGGGCAGCCTTTAAATTTTGTTTTATTTTTATCATTTGCTCCTCCATTCCCTTGAGAAAATCTGGCCCATCCACTACTCTGTCTATTAGGTTATCCCGACTTACTGGTGTGTTTCACTTTTTTCCATAAAGTGCCTCAAATGGGCTCATCTTTAGAGATGCTTGGTACCCATTGTTATAAGCAAACTCTACCAAGTGTAGGTAGTCTTCCCATTTTGATGGTTTATCCATCACATACATCCTCAACATATCTTCAATCACTTGATTCACCCTCTCTATTTGTCCATCTGATTCTGGATGATAAGCTGTACTAAAATTCAAATTTGTTCCAAATCCATTCCAAAATTTTGAGGTAAAATTTGGATCTCTGTCAAACAAAATTGTCTTGGGTATGCCATGTAATCTAGCAATTTCCTTCATATAAACATCAACAATGTTGGCTTCCTTGTGAGTGAGCTTAACTGGAACAAAATGGGTAGCTTTAGTAAGCTTATACACCACTACCATGATCGAATCATGTAGCTTGTTTGTTCTAGGAAGTTTGGTGACGAAATCCATTGTTACAAATTCCCATTTCCACTCAGGAATGGGTAATGGCTGTAGCAAACCAGCTGGGTGTTATGCTCAACCTTTACCTTTTGACATTCCAAACATTTGGAAATAAAATCAACAACCTCTTTCTTCATCCATGGCCAATAATATTGGCTCTTGACCGTTGCAATAGAGTTTTGATATCCTGGGTGCCTAACATAAGGCACATTATGCATTTATCTCAATATCAGATTTTTCAATTCCTGGGAATCTAGTACATAAATTCTGCCCCTGTACCTGAGAATTTCATCATTATCTAGCTTGTAATTTTCAATTTTCTGATGCAAAATACCTTGTTGTAATTTTGCCACTAATTCCTTGTATTGCAAATCTGATTTGGCAGCCTCTATAATTCTGTCTTTCAAATCTGATTGGTACATGCTAATGTCTGTAGCATGCAATTCATGCACTCTCCTGCTAAGTGCATCAACCACTTTGTTCTCTTTCCCCTTGATATGCTTTATATCAAAGTTATATTCACTTAGAAATTATAACCATCTGATTTGCCTAACCTTTAGACTTGGTTGATCAAATAAATATTTCAGACCATTATGGTCTGTTCTTAGCTCAAACCTTTTCCTCATGAGGTAGTGTCTCCATTTCCTCAAGGCATGCACTATGGCTACCAACTCCAAATCATGAGTGGCATAGTGTCTTTCATGCTCCTTTAACTTCCTTGACTCATAACATATAACAAACCCATTTTGAGTGGGGACTCCACCAAGTCCTTCTTTACATGCATCTGCGCAAATGATGAAGTCTTCATTTGGGTTTGCAATCCTTAGTATTGGAGAAATTTCCAATAATTGTTTCAAGTGTTGGAAACTCTTTTCACAATCCAATGTCCACTGAAACTTCACACCCTTCTTTTGTAAGGAAGTGATTGGGTGTGCAATCTTTGAGAATCCTTCGATAAATCTCCTGTAGTAACCTGTAAGACCCATGAATGATCTGACCTTTGACACATTATTTGGTGCTGACCATTCTCTAATGGCTTCTATTTTCTTAGGATCCACTGTTATCCCATATTTTGAAATGATATGCCCCAAATAATGAATTTGCTTCTGATAAAATGAGCACTTTCTCAATTTGGAATACATTTGATGCTCCCTTAATACTTGCAACACCATCCTGAAATGATGTTCATGCTCTTCCTCTGAATTGGAATATACAAGAATTTCATCCAAAAATAAAATGACAAACTTGTCTAAATATTCTCGGAAAACACCATTCATTAAGCACATGAAAACAACTGGTGCATTTGAAAACCCAAATGGCACCACTGTGAACTCATAATGACCATACCTTGTCTCGAAGACAGTCTTGCTAATATATTCCTCTTTAGTCCTTACCATATGGTATCCTGACCTGAGGTCTATCTTTGAAAATATCTTGGCATCCTTCAATTGATCAAAGAGATCATCAATCCTTGGCAGAGGATACTTGTTCTTAACAATCACTTTATTCAATTGTCTAAAATCAATGCAAAATCTTAATGATCCATCTTTCTTCTTCACAAACAAGACCAAGGCACCCCAAGGTGACACACTTGGGCATATATACCCCTTCTTCAGAAGTTCTTCAATCTGCATTTGCAACTCCTTCAACTCTGGTGTACTCATTTTGTAAGGAGTCTTTGATACTGGAGCTGCTCCAGGCATTAAATTTATAGAGAAATCAATATCTCTCTTTGGGGGTAGTCCCAATACCTCCTTGAACACATCTTTAAACTCTTTTAGGACTGCATAATCTTCCAAACTTGTCACTTTATCTTTAGGTGTCTCCTCCATACGAGCTACAAATATTTGACACCCTTTTCTGTAACATTTCTTCAACTGTAATGCTGAAATTTCTCTGATGGTTACTGCCCTGATAATTCCCTGCACTCTCCTTAGGTTCCCTTCCTCATCCAAGAAAGTAAATGCCTTGTTATGACAGTCTAGGATGGCATGATGCTGGTCCAACCAATCCATCCCAATTAGATAGTTATAGGAACCTAAAGGCATGATGTTCAAATCCGCCCTCGTGTTCAGTCCATTCATGTCCATAAGACATGAATTAACCATATCATTAACTTTTCTTTTGGCTTTGGTAGCCAGCTACACCAACCAAGATTTCCCATGCTTGCTTCTTGACAAATGAAAACTTTCCACCATCTTAGGATCTATATAACTATGACTAGCTCCTGAATCAATTAAAATAGCAATGGTTTGGTTGTTGATCATACCTTCCACTTCAATCATATGTGACTGATACTCTGCTTTCTTGTTGTCTAGGGCTGCATATATCCTTGGCACATTTTTTCCCATGTCCTCCACTATTTTAGCTTGTTGTACATTGTGAATAGTTCTCCCCTTTTCACCTCTGTGAGGACAATCTATGAACATATGATCCTCTTTACAACCCCAACATTGCATAGGTGGATGCCTTGGCCTTTGACCCCTTGTTTCAAACGTTATGGTCTCTCTAGGAGTTTGTTGTCCTTGTGGATTATTTCTGAAGAATGGTGGCTTATATCCCTTCTTCCTCTGATCCACCTTGAATTTCTTTTTGTTTTCCCAAGATTTTTGGAAATTTGGCCTTACCTTTTACTGATCATAAATGCATTTATCTCGCATTATGGTATCCTCCAATGTCTTTGGATCATCATGCTGTATTTTGTCACTGATGAAGGATGGTAATCCACTCAAATACCTTTGAATATTAACTGTCTCATCCTTGATGAAAGAGACATACTTCAACAGTTCTAAAAACTTTCTCTCATATTCATCTATTGTCATACTCCCAAGCTTGAATTCAAAGAACTCTTTCATTTTCTTGTCATAATATCTCTTAGTCAAGTATTTCTTCTCAAAATACTTCTTGAATTCTCTCCAAGTAACACTTTTCTCTTTAATGTGTTGCACCTGCACAAGCTGATCCCACCACATGGATGCCTTTCCCTTGAGTTGATAGATATCAATTATACCTTATGAATGAGAAGAATAATTAAGCAATTGAAAACACTTTCTCATTCCCAACAACCATGTCTTTGCATCTTCATCCTTCTTGTTCTCACCATCAAATGTAGGAGGTTTGATTTTGTTCATTTCTCCTCGTAGCTCATCCACCCCAGACCTCTTATTCTTTTTGACAGGGGACGAACTTGAGCTGCTGTCTGCTCTCTTATTGGAATTCCTTAGGGAGTGATGGTGATGTCTGCTAACACTTCTTTCTTTTCTTTTCTCATCAAAAGGCCCGTGACTTCCTGATTTGATTGAGCCACTCTCCTTATCCAATTTATTTTTTATTCTACTCAAGCTCTGCATTAACTTCGTATTGAAGTGATCCTGCTACTCTTTAGCTCTCATAATCCTTTCATTATTATCTTTATGGCTTTGAACATCCTTCTGCAAATTTTTAATGGTCTCTTCCATATTCATGTTTTCATCTCTTCCTTCTCCATGTCCAGTGGAGTTTGTTCCTTCAATGCCCAAATGGACATCCATCCCTCTAATCTCATCCTCCTGACTATAAGTCCCTTGTGCCTCCTCCATTACTCTGGAATATTCACTGATCTTGAACCGATCTATTTTTTGTTAACTCTGCAAAATGTGCAACCAACAAAACTTTGTCAGGCTAATTGTTTCAACAATTTCATGAAAAATATGAACCATTTTGGTTCAATATAAATCAGAAATATTTATTCTGATTTCATGAGAATTTGAATTCCCAAATCAATTTTCTGGTTGGATAATTATATTCCACTTTCGAAGACCTTTCCAACGCCTGCTCGCATGCTCAATTCTGAGTCTTGAGCAAAAAGTTATGGCTATTTGAAAATTTTCCATTATTTTTTCTGTTCATTTTTCAACTTGGCGCAACTCTGCGCTGTAAATATGAAATATTGCACCTACTCCTTTGGAATTTTAATAGGATCTCAATTGGGTTTCTTCATATACATATTATGGACACTTTTTCCAAGTTTCAGCTCTTTCTGGGTTCTTGGATGCTAGTTACAGCCTGCTGAACTTCCAAGCCAAAATACCATATTATAACTGATATGCTACAAGTACCTTCTTTGCCATATTAAATACTTTTAACATCCCTAGAAATTTAATTGAACTCTGGTATTGTCTTCTATGACTCAATATATTTCCATTGATTTCTCCTGTGCCTCAATGTGATTTTGGAGCAGAAAGTTATGGCTTCTTGAAGTTAGATGGGTCTTAAAATTTACCCTTCACTGTTTGTGCTGTAACTTTCTCATAAAAGCTCTGTTTGACGAACAATTTACACAATTAGAAAAATCTCTCCAAGATATTTTATTTGAGATGTAGAGATAGAGTGTACCCTTTGGTACACCTTTGTCTCTTGGTTTTTGAGTTGCTAAAAACACTCTTAAGGGCTTAAAAAACGCGCTGCAAAAAGATGACGTTCAAATGATATAAAACGTTGTAGAAAATCACCACTTTTCTGCTGTTGTTCACCCCTCAAACAACTTCGCGCACAAAAATTTGAACCTGTACGCCCATATTCACCAAGCACAACCACAACACAAGGTAAATCATGCTTCATGCACTTTGAAACCACTGTGTATCACTTCTCTGTCGTGCTAATAACTTGTGCTCACTACTTTTGTGTCGCGTGCTAATATCCACCGTGCCCAGTTTTTGTACCACGCACTGATATTCCATGCGCTTTATATTCTACGCGCTGCACCATGCTAGATTTTAGTACATCTCCACCGCGCACCAAAAATATGTGCGCACCACTAACTAAACTATCGCGTGACAACATATACCCACATTGCGTGTGCACCAACAAAACTCCTCTGCGCTCTGCCAACACTGCACACACCACGCACGCCATTATTATGTGTGTGCACACTGCACAATGATAGATTTATCGCGCAGTCCTGTACACCAACATTTTTTCGTGCGACGCCTAAACTTAGTACGCACACTTGCACACTAGCATTTTTCTGCGCAACACTGAAATTTAGCGCGGACATCTACATACTAACATTTTTCCGCACAACACCAAAATTTTTTCGTGCAGTGTGGAATTTTATCTATCACAAGCTTTTCACTGCGCATCATGCATTTTTTTTTTTAGTGCGCATCAATTCCTCGTGAATTCCGTTGTAGAAATTGGGGCTTTTTTCCCAACTTTTTACCCAATTCACCATCGACATTCTACAACCATGAAATTTGTTCAATTTCACCCCGATAACACCAATTCACCTATGCAACAAGAAATCATTGTAAGTTGACATTTCTAGAACAATTTTTTCCCAAAATCAATTCACGAATTGAGAATTTTAATTACTAAATTCGCTCCATTTGTCATGGCTTCACTATAACTTCAAATTCGACCAATTCTAGGTTTGAATTTGCTAGAACGGATATTAAACTAGTAATATCTCACCACATGGCCGAATTTCTCCACTTTCTCACGAATTTAACAACATAAATTGGGGCTTTTTCCCAATTTTGCACCGTTGCTTCTAAATTTTACCATGGACACTCTGCAACTCAAAATTTGGCCACTTCAAAATAAATCCTCTGTGAAATTTTGCTTCAACTCATCTTTCTCAGTCCGTACAGGCTCAGTGTTGAAAACTGAAGCTCTGATACCAATTTGTAACGTCCCCGACCACCCATGGTCGGGCCATGCTACGCCATAGAACTCTTACTGTTCTCTCTGCGGAGCATACTATAACATACCCAACATCCAACTGAGCTATGCCAAATAATTTTTTCTAACTGCATGCAATTAAAATACACACACACAAAATTCTTGCGGAAGCATTATATATAAAACATAAACATACAAATACAACTGTAAATACACAGATCCACACTGATATAACAGTAAACATATGCATTCAACATATACAGGAAATACCCATAAAAATAAACACTGTTATAACCGCACATATGATAACCCATAAAAATAAGCACGTAAATAACAATGCATCATGTAAATTTATCACACAATTGACACTTATCTTGGTAAGAATGTCACCAACTGTGTGATGACCTTCCACGAACCTCCCAACCTTAGACCACACTGTTCATCACTCTCAAAAGTGAGTCACCCCCGAGTTGGGACTAAACTCTACCCGGGTAAAGCGATTCCTAACCAGGCTAAAGGCTCATAGACAACAGGAAAGACTCTGACATAGGTGCCAACTCAAACTAACAGCCTACAGTCCCTCATTCCCCACATGCCTGTCCCACCCAGGAAGTGTGCCCCTTCTCTTCTCAACAGTCCTTCAGCTGCCCTACTTCCTTTCCGGGCTTCAGCAACAGGCCAGACAGGAAGTCTCAGACAATGTAGCTGCAGTTTAGCACCTTCAGAAAATCAATTCCCAACAATTCTCTTACTCAGAGAATTGATCACAGTCCTGAAAAACTACCTCTTCAATATCCAACAGGATTGACAACCCACCTTTTCAATATCCCATGGGCCTGACAACCCGCTTCTTCAATCTAGCTCCCAAGCTAACCAACTACACCCTCACAAAATGGCCATGGATACAGGTTCAGGTACAATCATGAAGATACAAAGGATAGCTCAATGGGTGTGTCCATACTCATGGATGATTGACTAAATGATGGAAGGAATCATGGGAAAGATGATAGGAAATGAACTAAGTCCCAACAATATGTATGCATGTCCCCAACTTGACACTTGTCATGTTGGGAGCTACTTTGTCCCACTTGTCCCCAACTTTAGAACTTAAGATAAAATAATTATCCATACTTTATGATTTAAGAAATATTAATATAATATTCCTTTTTGGCTTAATCTCCCTAGTTTATCCCTTTTCCTTAACTTTTAGGCCCCTCCCTTTCCCTAACTAGTGGAGTTTAGTCCCCCATCTCTTTTATCATGGTCCGTTTGTGCACATTGATGTATTTTATATTAATGAGACATATACAAAAGTAGGTGCACCGGCCTTTAACATCTAGGCTCTCTAGCCTAATCAAAACATAAGCATCCTAGCTTATAATAATTGGCTCACCAACCTATAAAACATAACATATACACAAAGTCTCGCTGGCCTCACAATCATGCGCACTTAAGCTGTTGCGTGCGATATCCTAGAATGTACAAATTTCCCCATTTTACTGCGCAGTACATGTGCACTATGCCATGAAATGTGCATACAAAAATGATATCAAAACAACTCACCAATGGAAGTACATTTGCATTTACATTTACAATTGGGTTTGGCCTTAGGGATATTACAATTCAGACACTTGTTTTTCAGAGGTGTTGATCTATCTTTGATAGTTTGTGTAGGCTTGTCTGTTTGTGAATTAATTTTCATGACTGACAAAGGCTATTGTGCAGAGTCGAGTGGGCAGAAATCTGTGGCAAGTTCATGCAACTTCTAGAGTTTAGTTTTGGTTTTCTGTCAGAGGTCCTTTTGTATGTTCCATCGGGGATGTCTAAGTTTGACTTTGGTCCAAAATTTTTGCATGAGATTTTGTAAAGAAAATGACTCTTTGGTGAATTTGAATGGAATAAAGGATTGCTTTATGTCTCATCTTCCTTGATTATCATCTTGGTGACTTTAATTCTATCTTTACATCTATTTCTGCAACTGATATGCTTAGAACATTATATAAAAATTAAATTTCCAACAAGCTTTTTGTTGATAAAAGACTAGCCTAAGCACTCATAATAAATACTTGAGAGTTAGGATGCTATTTTTGTTGGCTATAAACATAGGGTGATATTCCCGTCTATTTTTCTCTAGCCAAGCAGAGTCTAAAAATGCTTGGGTAAGATCATTTCATATCTTTTCCTCAACACTCGTCTTCATAGTTATCAACAAGATAGTATTGTTCCTTAACCACATCCACAAAAAAATCTTGAGTGGGCTCAACCCCATATATTCCAGATTCCTCTATGGAAATTTTCTCCCAATAAGTTTCCCACCAATGTTTGACATGGGGTAGAGCCTTGAGGAGTGCGAAGGTGATCTTTTCCCTATCGAAAAAAATTGAACAGAGAAATAACCTTCTAATAGATTTAACCATTTTTCTAGGGCATCCACATCTATCTGACCTTCAAATATGGGAATATCAAAATTAACTTGTACCTTGAAGGGAGAGTTTCCTCCAAAATGGTTGCTTGATGAAGATGCACATGTTGTTATTGGCAGGCGTTGAAGGATGTGTGAAAAATTCTCCATCATTTCATTCCTCTGTTGCGTGAGAGCTTGCTCAAGCAACAAGTTAATAGAATCTTCTGCTCCACCATTTTTCTTTTCTGCCGCCATCGAGATTTTATTGGGCATGCGAGATGATTGTCCTCAAGAGATACACGATCGAGATCCAACTATCTATACTCAGACCTCAACGGGGAAATGTGTTGAAAAACGATCAAGAGCAACATGCTATGATACCAATGATACAGATTATTTTCGAAACGAAATAAAATAAGAGATATTACAATGAAATACTCATGAAAATTTCCAGAAACAGAGAAATACAACAACACTTGATTTCTATTAATGAAAAAATTGTAAAGAGACTATAAAAATACAGAGTGCAAGACTCGCTAGAATGGTGGCAACTTTATCTCTGAGAAGAAATGTGACGACTATGCTCATTTGCAAGAAGATGATTACAATGAGGCTTTGAAATCCTTTTTATGATAAACATGAATGCCAAAACCCTAGACATCCAAAAACCTAACCCTAGGAGATGAAACGCCAAAAGTCACGTGGGCCCCATTTGGGTAAGTTAGTACATTAACTTCCCGAGGTCATAAATTTTGCATATGATCTACGTTTTAGGTGCGTGATAGCCCATTGGAAAGGTATTTTCAAGAACTACGCATTATGCCATCAAACTTTGACTCCATCTACAGTTTGACTGTGGCACACTAAAAAAACACTGTCTAGGGCCCCAAAACGGCTATGGAAGTACAACAAGACGTACTGACATGAAAAATTTCAAAATAAGCTAGTTGGATTAGGTGGGCAGCCACCATTCTCCACATGGAAGATGTGTAGGGATTCTGACAACCCCATAAGTGTAGAACACATAATTTCAAGGAAGTGCAGAAGAATGTGTTGAAATAAAAAATGACAAGAGGAGCCAGTTGGAATAGGTGGGTGGCCACCAACATCCACCTGGATCACACATCCTAATGTATTTACAATGTCACCACAATATATCTCTTTTCTTTTATTGGGCATATTTGGAAAATTTTGAATAGAATGAAAAGGTGGCGGTTATGTCGTAATAAGAATTTATAGTGAGGATTTTAATTCATTTACTAAATTCTTCCATGTACTTACTCAATATCACACACTGTAACTTTGAGTTTAGCTGAATGATTTGATTTAGCTTTAAGGTGGGGAAATTACAAGAACTGTGTTATTAAAACAATTTTAATTCACCTCATGGGCTAGATGATTTGGCAATATGATCATTAATGTTCTTTGGAAATGGAATTGTGCATCGAGATGTATGGAATTTTTTTTGAGTATGGAGGTCGAAATGAGTAATGGGGAGTGAAAAATTATAATTGAAAGCCTACGATATTGTGCGATGTAGGGTCTGGGAGAGAAGAGGTAAGAGAGATCTCCATTTGCAACTTGAAAATCTACTACGTAAAAGAAAGACAAAAATATATGTTTTGGGTGAAAAATGGGTCATTTTGGAGTGAGATGAATGCGGATTTGTGGGGTTTCATTCTTTTGAGAAATCATTAACCCCCGCAATATGACTCCCACAAATAGAAACATGACTAAGTATGGAGAAAAAGAAAAAGAGAGCAGTTAATTGTTCATGTTTTGGAGACTTGTAGGATTGTGGGTTTGTGGTGTTACGAAAATTATGGGTAATATTAACACAATCCACAACAATAAAAGGAAAATAAAAAATGTCTAAGTGTAGGATATACAAGAAAAGAAAAATGATAAAAAGAGACTCAAACTTTGATGACTGAAACAATGATCAACAACTGGCTCCAACTGTGGGACAATAACCCCTTGTGGGTTGCTAAGAATCCATAAGGTCTTTTCCATTGGGTGATGGAGTCTAAAAGAAAAAGAAAATGGGGTAAAAGGTAAGTACAAAGAAACACAAGAAAAAAAAGGTCTATATACAAAAACAAAATTTTGGAACTAGATGAAGACATGCTTGAGGTATTTCCTGTTTACAAGAAATGATTGTATTGTTCCATCCATTTTTTTCAACAAATAAGAGTTGAAACCCGAAATATTTTCAATCTAATCTGGCCCTATCCAAAGAGCTTCAAATTTAGTATGAAAATAATGTTTCTCTTTTTCTTTGTTCCAGAGTAGTACCGGTTGGTCCTTTTGAAACTATTTAAAAGTAGAGCTTTGATCAAAATGTTTCTTAACTATTTATTGTCTTCTCCTTGTATCTATAAAATCTTGTGTTCTTTACTCTTCTAATTTTATTAGTTGATTGTATCGATCTTGCAAAGGAGAATCTTCTTCGATGTCTTCAATTCCTATTTACATATCTAGTGCATTCAACTCTAGATGTATAGGCATTCTAGATTCCTTCCCATATACCAATGTACAAGGTGACTATTTATTACTTTTATTTGGAGTAAGTCAACTTTCCCAAAGAGAATCCATGAGATTTTTGTGCCAATTTATTTGATTTTCAAAAACTATCTTTTTAAGGACCTAGATCAAAGTCTTATTGGTTGATTAATCCATGCCATTTCCTTGGGAATAATAGTTAGATTATTTTCCCATCATAATACCATATTATCCAAAACATTATTTGAATTTTGACCCAATAAAAATTAATCCATTGTATGTGACAAAATTTTCAAGAACACCAAACCTAGCAAGAATATTGTCCTTCAGAATGGTGATCAATTGTTATGTATCAACAGTTTTTAGAGCCATAGTTTCATTCCATTTTGTGAAGTAGTCATTAGTGGTGAGAATGTATGAATGTTGTTTGTTGGATTTTGGATTAATTGGACCTATGACATCCAAACCCCATTGTGCAAATGATTGTTCTATCTATATGGGTTTTAAGGGAATTGCTGCTCTCTTCATCTTTCCAGAATTTTTTTGACATGAAACACATTTTCTGGTCATTGAATAAGCATATTTGAACATAGATACCCATTAATAAATTGCTCTAATAATTCTATATACTGTCACTTTTGGGGAAAAGTGTCCTACACACATTCCTTTGTGGAATTCTTCTAGTTTTTTTTTGGGATTTCAATTGGTCTAGACATCTTAGCAGGATGCAATCAAGATTTATTTGAAAAAGGATTCCAGAGATCAACAGACATTGATTGGTATTCATTTTCAAATCCCTTCTTTCTTTAGAAATATTTCAATAGAAATTTGTCCAGACTTAAAACATAAGATAATATCTTTATGCCATTCATATTTTTCCAAATCTGAATCTTGTATGATAACATGAGGGGAATTACCAACTTCAATACTAGTCATTAGTTTGCATAATCCTTTTCTTTTTACATCCTTGAGGGGTTTGATTCCTATATCATATACTTGGATATTTTCCAACCAATTTTCCCATATTCCTTCTCTGAATTGTATTGAACAAAATTTTAATAGGGGAATGTGGAACATAAGCTATTACACGAGAAAACAATTTTTTTTTGAAACGAGCAATTGCTTTGACCAAAGAATAAGCTTGCTTGTATATTGTTGAATATTTTAGTTCATAATCATGAAGAGTTTTACTCATAAAGGAAATTGTACTTTCTTCCCCCTTCATATTATTTTGAGTGAGTATAAAAGAAATGATTTCTTCTGAAGAAAATGAGTACAATATGAAGTCTTTGTCAAAGTCTGGGCTAACAAGAATCAGAGTAGTTGTAATTGCATGTTTATGTTAGTGAAATACTTTTGAATTTATGGATTCCATTCAAACCTTTGATCCTTCGTCAACACTTTGTTGATTGGTTTTATAATAGTGGCATAGTCTAGAACAAATAACCATGCAAAATTTATCATTCCAAAGAAATATTGCACTCCCTTACAAGATATGGGAGGATTCAAGCCATTTATTGCCTTAATTCTTCCAGGATCAATATAAATACCTTCTTTACTCACAATGTGATCCAGGAGATTTCCTTCTGATATTGCAAATAGAACCTTGTTTGGATTCAAGGATATGCCATACATCCTGCAACATTCCAAGACTTATTTGAGATGTTTAAAATGTCATTCTCTAAATTTCAAATGAACTATTAAGTCATCTTGATAATCTTCCATAAAATTCCTAATTAAATCATTAAAAGCATGATCCATTGCTCTTTGAAAAGTTTCACTAGAGTTTTTTATCCCAAATGGCATGCATACATAATCATATGTCCCCCATGGTGTCACAAATGTTGTCTTTGACATGTCTTCCTCAACAACAAGTATTTGGTTGTACCTAGAAAAACCATCCAACATTGACATTAATGTAGAACCAATAACTTGTTGAAGCAAGGTCTCCATATTTGGGAGAGGATAATTATCTTTAACACTTTCTTTGTTTAGATCTCAGAAATACACACAAAGCTCGATATCACCATTCTTTTTTTGGACTACCACTAGATTTTATAACCATTCTAAATGTCGGATTGAATAAATTATATCAACTTTTTTCAACTCTTGTAATTCTATCTTCAGAAGAGGATTTAGTTTTGGATTAATTAACCTCAATTTATGTCTGAAAGGTTCGACACCTTCTCTAAGAGAAATGGTGTGTTGAAATATATATTTATCATATTCCTTCAAGTCATCATAAGTCTAGGAAAAAATATCTTTAAACTCTTGCAAAAGGAGAGTGTACTTCATGACCTCTTCATTAGTACAATTGGTATCCAAATTTAAATACTTTGCTACTTCAAACATCTCTATATTTATCTTTTGAGTTTCTTGGACTTTTCTAAGGGATGTTTCTTCTGTCAGATTCTTATTTTTTGTCTGATCATCCGTTGTAAAAAGAGATTCTAGACTGACACAAATCTTTTGAAGAAGGTTAACATTACTTTAATGAGTTTCTTCTTTTTCACAAATATGACTTCAATTCTTTCTTTATCTAGATCAATTGGTTACAAATAATCCAAGAATTTTGAGACATGTTCATCATTCTCAAATACTTGCTAGTGGTATTGATTATCTGGGATAGATGGATGAAAATAAATTCTTTACATGAAACATGTTGGGATTTTGAGAATTATTATCAGTAAATAGAGATGTTGCTATTGATAATGAATTTTCCTTCTGATTATTTTCTTGAGGGACAAATGTTATGTTGAAGGAATTAAATGAATCAATAATTTCCCAAAATCTCTTTGCATAATGCTTCATTTTTTGTTTTTGTACCTTTTCCTACTATGATTGATAATTAGTTCAAAATCTCCAGTCACCACCATATCTTTGACTTGCATTTGAAGTGCCAAAGTCAATCCTTGAATTAGTGCTTCATACTCCACTTAATTATTGGTACATGGGAAATCAATTCTAATTACATGTGTACAAATGCATGATTACGAGATTTTAAAAACTATACGAACTCCAATACCAGATTTAGAACAAGCACCATCAAATGACATCTTCCAAAAACCTTGAAAAATGATTTCTTCATTTTTCTTGAGGAGATTCATTTGTTCTATGTTAAAACCAACATAATTCCCAATTCCAACATCAATATAGTTTTGGAATGTCTCGGTTTTATTTTTTTCAAACAAGGTGGGATTTATTTATTTCCAAAGTACACTGATCACTGTTCCATATTTATTTTGGAGCACCCTTCAAATCCCATCATTCATTATATAACCCTCGATCATTAAACATCAATCCTGACCAAGGAAAACACCATATGCAGGAGGAAAATATACTACTATGATGATAAATATTTTTGTGATGTGAGGTGCGGTTCTTATCCATGTACACAAATCCTTGACTTCATCATAAGATGGAACTTTCCTAGAATCAATTGCATAAATACTTTCCACATTTCGTAATATTTTGTGCATTCAATTCCAAGAGATTCCATTACATACAATCACATGATATTGTTGGTGTCTCCACTATCAACCAAAAAATTATGTAATTCAAGATCATGATTTTCTAATGATATATAAAATGGTGGAATCTTGCCTCTTGGTTTTACTAGTGTATATTGATGCTTTGTATTTATGACTGTTGCTTCTATTCTTGGATCAGATAAAATTGTATCATCCAAAATATCCAATGGATTTTCTCTTTGTTGGGGTATTTTAACCACTTCCATGAATGGTAAAGTGATACGAAGCACGATTAACTCATCAACCACATTATAGTTCATTTGTAATGATGTCTTGGTCTGATTTGGTTGTTGTTTTGCTAACTATGGAAGATTGTCTTTTGCCTTTTCTTTGTCTCATTTTTCTTTTGTTTTGAATTCATTTGCTCGAGTCCTAGTGTGAGCAACATTATATTTTGGTGTATTTTCATAATTTTCTTATTCATCAAAAAATTGAAAAGATGATGAAATTTCTTCCATTTGGACTAATTCCAAGATTTGATCTTGGTCACTGATGAATTCTTGATTAGATGAGTCATTATTTTGAACTTCTGTAATTTATTCCAACATAACAACATTTGGATTTAGGACTCTTGGTGCTCTTAGTCTATGCTCTTCATTCCTTTGATTACTATTCTTTCTATCTCTTTGATTTTTTGGTAGAATTCTCATTTCTCTTGAGTTAGGTTATCTCATTTTTCATTTGTCATATAGTTTTGCTCATCTAAGCAATTTCTATTTTTTGTCAAGTGTTTTGAGCATCTTCAGGATTATTTCTCACATTAGGGGGTTGGCCTTGAAAAATCTCTCCCCCAATCGTTTGAACTTTGATACTGCTTGAGGTAGATTGTCCTTGGGATGACAATGTTAAACTTGTCATATTTCTTTGTACTTTCCCAAGGATAATCTCGGGATCAACATTAGTCTCCAACATATATTCTTCCATTTCCATTTCCTTTTGGATTGCTTCAGTTAATGTGCTTATTTGTGAAACTCTTATGGTGTATTTCACGTTTGATGGCATGGAATTCTTATAACATCCAAATACAATAGGGACATTTGGATGTTGTTCATATGGAATTTGATCAATGTCTTGAAAAATCATAAATTAAGATCTCTGATTCTTTCAACCTTCTGAAGATGGATCTGAGTGAACTGGGTAAGTGAAATATGATATGCAATTGGCTGTGCATATCTAGTAATAAAATTATCTTCTATATCATCGAAATATTCAATTGACTAAGTCGTGAGAGAAAGATACCAATCATAGGCTGGTCCTATCAAAGTTTGAAGAAAAATTCTAACCATTACATCATCATTTTCAATAAAATGAATGCCACAGATACTAAGGAACTGATCCATAATCTCATCACATATAAAAACATGAAAATTCTATTGAGGAAGAGTAGGAAATTGATGTTGCTCTCTTCTAAGTTAAGGGGACTAGATCTAGCTCTCCTTCTTGGATTTCTTTGTCATCAATTTCTTTGTTTTTCTTGATCACCCATTATCGCTATGCTCACAACTTCAGATTTGAATCTTGGGTTTCTTGATGAATCTCAAGTTTCTTTCTTTCACTTGTCAATGGACCTTTGTAAGATTCCAATTTTTTTTTAAAATTATTGCAATATTCTTTGTCTCAAGGCTATTTCTATTTATTATTCTCGATCAAGAGCTTCACATGTTCTTTCAAGTTCTCCACGACTCTTTGTTTTCATTATGGTTAAGTCATACAACTGATGTGGAATACTTCCTTGGTCTTTGAGTCCAACTTGTATTTGGGGTTGGTTGGGCTCTAGTTGAGTCATTCGAATTCTTGGTATATGAAACCATTATTTTTTTTGTTCCCCATTATGGTCGCCATACATGTTGATCTAAAACATGGTTTAATATCTTTAAGATAACATGACGAGGATAATGTTGCACGAAATTGCAAGTAGTCAACGCTCCTTGGTGTATCGTGAAAAGGGACTAACCCCCTCTCGTGGATCCTTGAAGTCTGGAGGTGATGAGTTTACCAATAACCCATGGGTTTTGGTCTAACGACAGTCGTACTACCGAAAAAATGGTATCAGAGCTAGAGGTCACGAGTTCAATACACACTCAGCTCACGCTAAGGGGGGAGATTGTTGCACAAAATTGCAAGTAGTCAGCGCTCCTCGGTGTATTGTGAAAAGGGACTAACTGCCTCTCGTGGATCCTTGAAGTATGGAGGTGATGAGTTTACCAATCACCCACAGGTTTTGGTCTAACAACAACCGTACTACCGTGATTTTGTTTTTTGGCATGTTTACAGGAAGAATGTGATTGTCATTGATGGCAAGAAAAGCAACAAACCAAACCTCAAGAGTGTAGAAGATGAGAAAGTTTAGAAGAGATAGCAGTTTACAGAAGTATAAACGAGGTCCAAGAGACGAACTCGTAGGAGGAGAAAAGTTAGAGACCCGTGAACACTTAGAAAGACTTCTAAAGTCAAAGAGATCAGAAGCTCAGGAGGAAGAGCGACAGTGGCCATTGGATCACCGATCCATAGGACCAAAAACCGTCAGATTGAATTAATGAAGGATATGATAAGAGGGGCAAAACAATTGAGAATTCGATCATCTAAATTTCCTTCAGCCGTCGGATCGCTTCAAGTGGAAGGACATGATAAGAAAGGGCTGAGATCTGAGATCTCGATCACCTGAATTTTCGTTAGCCGTTAGATCGAAATAAGTGGAAGGACAAGACAAGTTAGAAGGCGTGCTAATCTTAGTGGTCGATAATCGGGCACTCAGATCTACGGTCGGTAGGGCATATCAGACCCCCCGATATTTTTGCCTTTAACCATGGGGGGGGGTTCGATTTGGTGGTATTTTTCATGTGGGACCCTCATACATGTCACATTCTTGTCAACGTGGACCCCCCTCACTCATTACCACTTACCACCTAACCCCCCCTCCGAGAAAACCACCAAACCACTCATACATACCACCTCCACACTCTGATGTCACACTCCACTACCTACTACATGTCACACTCCACTACCGCGCTCTCCCTCCACCTCCACTACACTGCCTACACATCTCACCCATGTTAGCAGACCACCTCAACAAGGACATGTGGAAGACCATGTTAGCAAGGACATGTGCAAGACCATGTCAACAAGGACATGTGGAAGACCACGTCAGCAAGTACACATGGCATAATAAGAGGATGACAAGTGTCAAGAGGAAATTGGCTCATGCCATGTCAATAAGTGACATAAGAAAGATACGTCACTCCAAGATATTTACTTCGGAAGTTTCATTACCAACAAATGTCAAAGGTCCTAAAGTCTCAAAGGGAAAAGGTCCAAAGTTGCTCTCAGTTGTCCAATCTGAAGATCACTTCGGGTACATTCTCAACCATTGATCTAGTTCAGTGGAAGGACAATGTAAGTGGAAGTGTTAACTGACAACAAACAATCTCCACCACTTATGAATTACTTAGCAAGTGATCACTCCGGAGGAAAATGGAGCAGTGACTTGTCAAAGTCCTGAAGTCCTGAAGTAAGAAGGGACCGCCCATCATCAATAATGACAGGGTGGTGCATGATCCACAACTTCAGAGTGAATCACTTCAGGAGTTTAGGGTTGTGAAGGAAACAATATCACCGAAGACCCGAGGGCCAAAGAAGATCCAGGTCGTCGGTTTCCAGAATGACGCGTGGCCAAAATCCGTGTAGTTTGGGAAAACCACTTCAGGAGAAAGTGGAGGAAGTGATGTTGAGATTTGAAATATCTGAAGTCCGAAGACCCGAAGGAGATATTGATCGTTGATCTAAGAGGGACACACGTCAATGTATTGTCAACTCTGGAAAAAGGTGATAGAGATAAAGTTAAAATTGAGAGTTGAAATCTTTGAAGTCCAGACACCCAAAGGATATCTTGACCGTTAATCCAAGAGAGAAACACGTTAGTGGATCATCAACTCTGGAAGATTGGCATACAGAGAAAAGAAAGGTTGGAGATTTAAAAATCCTGGAGCCCAGATCACGAATTAAATCAAAACCGTTGATTTAGGAAGGCTATATATGATCTGCATACTTGAGAGGATAGATATGAACCATTCGTTCAGGAGCACCATCAAGATTGTGGGATAGACAGTCCCATTGCATTGCGGGGATTGAAGGTGTGCGAAATTTAAAATGTTGAAGGCACGCCACAATCGAAACCACGGTTTTGGAGAAAGGACACGTGGATCTTTGTATTGAATTGCGAGATGAAAAATAGGTTGCCCTCAAACCGCCTTTGGGTGCGCCCGCAATAGCGTGGTCACATGAGATATTCGCCCAAGGTCATATTAAGAAATGGAGCTAGCACTCACTAGACTGAGATCGAGAAGCACCTTTTTGATTAGGTGTTTGGTCACCGCCGATGGTCATGTGAAGGAATGGGGCTTGGAAGCCAAAGAAGCCAAAAATGACTGACTGTAACTACCAGAGAATACAAAGAGTTATGACTTCCAGAGAAGCCAAAGAATCTTAGGATAATTCCCGCTAATTATGAATAGATTTAGTATAACTTCCAGGGAAGATGAAGAGTTTGGATGATGATCAAGCAAAGGACTCGAGGTGAGAAACACATGTAGAACAAAAAAGACAGTGTGCGTTTTTGAGAGTGATGCATGTGGGTAGGATGAGACGCAATGCATAATTTGAAGGGTAGGTCTGTGGCACAGTAAACAGTATGTAGAGGCAACAAAAAGTATAAAAGGAAGAAGAGAAGCTGAACAACAGTGGTGTTGAGAGTAGAAAGAAAAGAGAGCAGAGCATAGAAACAAATCGAAGCAGAAGCAGAACAATGCATAAAAGCTGAAGAAGGAAAAGGAGACAGGAGTTGTAACATACCATATTAGAGACAAAGCAAGTAAGTAAAGTTTTTTAACATTCGATCAGGGTGGTAGGGTGGTGCTAGGGAGGATTGTAACACTCTAAATTCTAGTTGGTGCTAGGAGATATTCTAGAAGTTGGTGCTAGAGAAACCTGGGAGTTGGTGCTAGATAAATATGAGATTTGGTGCTCTCTTCAAGTTGTAGATTTCTATCAGAGGTTGTAGCCTCATATTTGAGTTGGAGCTCAAAGACTTTGATGTACATGAAGGTTGGAGCTTGATTGACATCCTAAGAAGAAGAGGTTTTCACCCTTGTGGGTTTCCTCAGGAAAATCAGTGTCTTTGTGTATTCTGTGTGATTGATAATTGTATATCTATGCATGTTAAGTTATCAACAACACATTAAATAATAATCTAGAAAGAATAAAAAAGAGGGAAAAAGTTTCAATCTTATATACGTAACTGATTCACNTAGTTATATTTCCAACAATTGGTATCAGAGACAGTGCCTTTGATCAAAGGTAGATCCATAAGCTTGAACATGACTAGTCATGATGGAAGTTCAACTAATAGACACCCTTTGTTTGATGGAACAAGACCCCCTCTGTTTGATGGAACAAACTTTTCCTTCTAGAAAATAAGGATGAGAACACATTTAATGTCTTTGGGTGATGATGTTTGGGATGTCGTTGAAACGAGATATGTGAAGCTTGTAGTCTTGGCCTCAAAAGATGATATGATGGACTTTAGCTTTAATGCAAAATCAATGAATTCCATCCTCAGTGGACTTGCTAAAGCCAAGTTTGTAAAAGTCATCCACTGTGATTCAACAAAATTTATGTGGGACAAGCTGATAAGTAGTTATGAAGGTAATGAAAAGGTGAAAGACGCAAAAATTCAGACTCACAGACTGAAATTTGAGAAGTGAAATATGGATGAAGACAAAACTATCAGTAAGTACTTTTTTTGTATAAAAGAACTTGTCAACACTATTAAAGGCCTAGGTGAGATGATAGCTGAATCTTTTCTAGTCCAAAAAATATTAAGATCTCTTCCTGATAGATTTAACTCAAAGGTCTCTGCTATAGAGGAAATAGATGATCTCAAAACGTTGACACTAGATCAAATTCTTGGAAACCTAACTACTTATGAAATGAGAATCACCAAAGGTAAATCCACTACAAGAGAGGCATATTTTAAAGTAGAGAAAAACACAGATTACGATATAGATGAGATTGAAGCAAATTTTGTGAGAAGACTGAAGAAAGGATTATGAAAATACAAAGGTAAACTGCCCTTCAAATGTTTCAATTGTGGTAAGATAGGTCATTTTGCATATAAGTATCCTCACAAAATAAAGGATCAGACATATGATGATGAAGAGAATAACACACACAAGAAGGTCTATAAAGAGAATAATTTTAAGAAGAAAATCCTTTGTGTAAACAATGATGGTGATCCCTCAGATGATGAAAGCAGTGACTCTTCTATTGAAGATAAAATAAATGATATCATGCTAATAGATTTAGAATATATAAACACTGAAGATACAGGAAGTGAGTTCACTGATTTTGAAGCAGTAGTAGATCTTGAAGGAAAACTTGTCAGTGCCATGGAAGAGATTGATAGACTCAGAGAAAAGAAAAGAAAACAAAAACAATTACTGCTCAGGTATGAGAAAACATGAAAGGAACCATCTGAATAAATTAATATGTTGAAGGTTAAGTTAGAAGAAGCTAAGAAGATTTGAGAAATCCTCAAACATCAATTGAATGAAGTCGAAACAAAAGGTGAAAAATTGGAAGTTGAAGTAGTGATTGTCAGAAATGATCTAGAGAAATTTCAGGCCTTATATCATCAAAATCTAACAAGTATTAAAGCCTCAAAAGGATTAGCCTCCATTCTGAATCAATAAAGGAATTCAAAGTTGAAAACTGGTTTGGGTTATGAAGAGGGATCAAGTAGTGGTCAGCCAAGCAACAAACAATCCATCAAGTTTGTCAAATATACAACCATTGACAACAACAAACCTGCAGAAATAAAGGAAGAGAATCAACCACCAAGGAGGAGTGAAGGAAAAGCTACCAGAACTAAATATGTAGAAAAAAGAAATAATACACCCTCTACTCAAGGAAATCATCAGCATGGAAGAAATCGACCTGCTCAAAGAAGACAACCATTTTCCAGGTACAAAGATCTTTTCTATGGATATTGTTTTTACTGCTCTAATTTTTTCCACAAATCTGTAAATTGTTCTTTAAGATTTAGACATGAGAAATCAAGACATCCAAGGAATAAATACCTTCCACAACAAATAATGAGACAACCAAGTAACAAACAACCACAGACTGCAAATCATGTAATGGTTGGGAAAAGGAAATAGATTAAGTATAACAATCATTATGATACTTTATTCAATGAACCAGAATGTTACATCTGCCATAATTATGGACATAAAGATGCAGACTATTGCTTAAAGAACTATAAGCCAGATTCAAATCACAAAGCTAAAAATGTCAAGGTTTGGAAGAAGAATGAAGATAACAAGTGTGGATTGGTGTTGTCAGCTCAAAGACAAAAATACTCCTGGTAGATTGAAAAGCGGATTCTCCATTCATATGACAGGTGACAAAAGTAAGTTCCTATCACTCAAGGAAACAAAATCAGGGAGTGTGACCTTTGGAAATGATGCTCCAGGAAAGATCAGAGGTAAAGGTCTAGTAAGCTTAAGTAATGGAAGAATAAAATCTCAAGATGTATTATTTTTTGATGGTTTAAAGAATAATATTCTTAGTGTTAGTCAGATATGTGACAGAGGATGTGAAGTCACTTTCACTACCAAGAATTGTAAAATAAAGACAGTAAACACAGGAGAGCTTCGTGCAAAAGGGGTAGAAATTCTTATAGTACCTGGTGTAGACATTTGTTCATGGTCTCGGTTCCCCCAGAGGGTGCCTACCTTAATAAAGGGTACTTGCACTAGTCATGGTTGTTTCAAATAGATCATTGTAGCTACTCCTCATAGCTTCACTAGTCAATCCTGTGGAGAATTCATTTCCCCCATATGGTTGGTTTTTGAAAGGCCCTTGAACCACTTGGTTTACCTGCTGTTATCCTATATTTTATTAGGGGTTTTCTCTTCGAGTCCGAGTCTAATTCATCCTCAGGTTGAATTGCGTTTGGATTTTAACATAGTATATTCACCATGTCTTTGCCTCCTAATTTTGATGGTGTAGGATGTGGTAATAATCCACAGTTACAAAATTTCATTCCTCAATTTTGATTCTTTTATTAGTTTTTTGTATGTTGGACTTGGGGTTCTGGCTGATGCCTCTTAGACCTTTCAATACCAATTCTAAGTCTCCTATAACCATGATACTTTGAGCTTTGTCTTCAGGTATCAATGTCAAGCCTATGTATGCAACCATGGTCTCTGCTTGATTTTTTTTTTGTGACCTAATCCCCATGAATATATGTGTTCCTTTTTTCCTTAGAGATCAAATATTACCCCCCCTCCCCACTGCACCTGCCACCCCTGGGTTTTCTTCTGACACCCCACCAAAAAATAGAATAGTTTTGGCTTGTTTCTACTTCCATTGTGAAAATTCCTGGTCCGTGAGTCTCAACTTCCAATAATGTATTCTTGGCTGATATGTGGGAGGGGAGGGGATTTGCAAGTACTAAGGGATGAGTATACTGTTAATATAGTCATTTTCTGGTTGATCAAGATTAAAAATAGTGTCTGTGGACTTGTCCTTGATACATAAGACATCTAAGAGAAGATTGCAGGACAAAGAGTGGACTCTCGATGATGGGAGATTTTTTCCTTAGAAGATTTCTTTGTTTCTTGCCAACCATATTTCCTAGCATATGAATTTGGGTATTTCTTTCCAAATGTGAGCTAGGAGAGGCTTTTGATTGAATATGTCAGCATATCTATGTTTTTACTTGAGGAACATGTCATGCTAATTGATAAGTGGGTGGTAATGATGGGAAATAATCTTTATAATTATGTCCAAACTTGCCGAGAAAAGTCACATTCGAAAAAGAGATGGTGGGAAGTTTTGGAAGCAGCTTTGCATTTAACACATCTAAGGGGACCAACAATACATCTCTTCTATATATTTTTTGTTGTTAATAAATTTCCTTGAACCATGGTCCAAAATAAATCATTTACCTTGGGAAAAGAGTCTCCATGCCATATTAAGGCCCATAGTTTGGAGCAGGGGGATCCAGGAAAATTTTCAAGTAGGTGTTGGAAACCACTTTTGACAGAGTGGTATGTTTTTCCCCAACATATTTCATCAATCAAATTAGAGTCAATGGGTGCACAACTAGATAAGAGATGATATAATTGAGGAACCAAAGGTTGCAAGTGGGGGGGGGGGGGGGNAAGGTTGCAAGTGGGGGGGGGGGGAGGTTGGAGGCTATTCTAAACAATCCACTTCCCATTTTCTACCCATTGCGAATAATCTTCTGGTTTGATAAGAACCTACTGGATTCTCTAGTCCCCGAGTGGTTGTAATTCTTCAATTATCCCCAGAGGATATTTTCCCATTATGTTGTCTATCCATATTTTTGTTTTAGCTCCATTTCCTGGTTACCAAGATATTTTGGATTGAATTAAAGGGGCTACTTCTTTGATCAATTTCTAGAGGGATGATCCTTTTGTGTTTGGGAGTGGTGTGTCTAGACATTAACGCCAAGGTGTTCTGAGGTATCTGGATATTTTGTGTTTTTTCCACCATTCTAATTGACTTGTTACTAATATCCATACAAGTTTTTCCCCGAGGTCTATGTTCATCAGAGAGAGATCTATGATTGCTAGTCCTCATGTATCAAGTGGTTGGAAAAATATGTTCCAGTTGATTAGATGAAATTTTTTTGTAATTATTTTACCTCCTTCCCAAAGGAATATTCTAATACTTCTAGATATTCTTTCAATTATTCCGATGGGTGTTAGGAGAGATACACATTGAAAAATAGTTAAGGAAGAGAGAACTTCTTTAATCATAACAATTTTTCCTACAAGGTTGATCCAGTGAGCTACCCAACTTTGGATTCACTTTCCATTTTCCTAGGGACTTCATTCCATACCTAAGAGGAAGGGATCTTTAGGGAGATTGGTATACCTAAATATTTGAATGAAGACCAACGTTCTACAATCCGGAAGCCAAGGTCCCTTGAAATTGTGGTTGTGAGATTTTATGTTAGGTTCCATCCATATATTTGACTCTTCATATTGTTTATTTTTCCTCATGAGGCTGAGAGAAGCTGATCCAAAATTATATTGAATCTTATGGCTACTATGGTGGACACAACACCAAGAAATAAGGTGTCATTTGCAAATTGTGAATGACTGATTCCCTTAATTCCTCTTTCTAGTTGTAGACCAGGGAGGCATCCCAAACAATGTTTTTCTTCCAACTTTTTTCTTAAATATTCCACCATAACAATGTAAAGAGAGGGGGAGATGGAAAAAACCCGCCGAAGTCCTCTACTTCATTGGAAAAATTGATTTGGTTTTCCATTGATCATTTATGCAATTCATGGTGATCCAATACATGCTTGTATCCAATTTAAAAAGTCCTATGAGTATCCAAACTTCCTGAGCACTGAGCAGAGGAATGCATGATTGACTTTGTCAAAGGAATTAGCTATATCCAGTTTTATAACCATTCCTCTTTCTTTGTTTTTCCCACTAGAATATATGGCCTCTTGCACAAGGAGAATATTGTAATTTTTTTTTCATGTTTTCCATGAATCCCCCTTGATTTTATGAGATTGATTTTCCTAGGAGCGTTTCAATTCTATTAGCAATGAATTTTGTGAGGACCTAATATGTTGAATTACAAAGAGAGATAGGTCTGAACCTGGAAAAATTGGAGGGGTTGGAATCCTTCAAAATGAGGGACAAAAAGGTTGAATTTGTCACTCTCACTTTTTTCTTCTTCAATGTATAGTTAAGCATCCTCTTCAATTCATATTTGATTGTCTCCCATAAGACTTTAAAAAAGTGTATGGAGAACCCATCTAGTCCTGGTGCCTTATCTTGTCCCAAACTCCAGATAACTTGAAAAATCTCATCTTCACTGATTTATTGGAGGATATATTCATTTTCTTCCTTAGTGATGTAGGCTAGAATGTGTGCTAGTAGATCTTTTTATCTTCCTGATTCTTCCTCTTCTTGATATTGTGTGTAGATTTTATCAAAATGGGTCATTGTCGCTTCCTTAATCTGGGAAAAATATTCTAAATTCTGTCTTATGTCCACCTGTATTTTTTGGACAATGTATTTTTGGTGCCTCTATTGTCACTGCTTATGGAAATATTCTTTGTTAGAGTCTCCTAATTTTATCCATAGGATATGTGATTTGAGCCTCCACTCCTCTTATTCCCTTCAAAAATCCAATTATATATTTTGGTAGGATTCCCTTTCCTTCTATAGATGAGTTTCAGTCACTTCTTGTGATTCCATTTCTTGTTGAAGAGATTTTAATTCCAACATTCTCAAGGTTCTTTCATAGTTGGGGGGGGGGGGGGCATGAGAGAGCTTCACCCAAGATTTTAGAGTTGATTTGACTGCTCTCAATTTTCTCTCCCAAACATAGTTTGGGGAAACTTGGATGGGTAATCTCCAAGATTTTTTAATGATAGAAATCATTGAGGGATTTTGCAACCATAATGGACTGAAATGAAATGGGATGGAGCTGAAGTTTTGAGGGGAGGATAGAGTAAGAGTGATGGGATTATGATCATAGATAACAGAGTGAATGATAGTGGAGGATATGGAGAGGGGTAAGAGAAGGAAATTACTATGAATGTTAAGAACCAAATATCAATATAGCAAAGAAAATCCTTAGAAAAAGTACTCAACGCCTTTGAAAAGAGATAATTTCAGATAATAAGCCTCTCTGAGGGGGAAACCTCCTTTTACCCCACTTAAATGTTCAAGTACAAAATGATTCAAAATGAAAATGTCTCCTTGGTATATATAAGAGACTAGGAGGTATAATTACAACTAATGGCCTAAATCTGACATAAATAAAATAACATTACTAATATAATATGCCCCAATTAAGGGGTAATGAGCCAATATTAGGGCTTAACATGCCCCTCCCCTTGATACAAGTGTTGTCCGCAACGCTTGAGTAACTCTGGATGCTTCTGTATAAAAGACTCATCTTCCCAAGTGGAATCTTCAACCGGTAGTTTTGTCCATTAAATGAGATACTCTGAAATGGATTTATTCCTTAGCTAGCGAATTATTATGTCAGTGATGGCTTCAGGCTCCAATATGATTTGTCCTTCCTCGTCAAGTTCTGGCAATATAGTTTGAATTGGGATCTTGTCGCCTATAACCTTATTTAAGCATGAAACATAGAAAACTGGGTGTACTCGTGAAGATGCAGGCAACTCCAATTTGTATTCCATAGTACCAATATTTTGCAACATCTTATAAGGGCCATAGTACTTTGGTGATAATTTATTATCATTCTTGGCTTGCTTGAGGGGCATCTATTTGTATGGTTGTAGTCTTAAAAACACCCAATCCCCTCCTTCAAAACTTCTTTCACTATGATGTTGATCTGCTTGTTGTTTCATGCGATTCTGTGCCATGGTCAGGTTTTCCTTTAAGATTTGGAGAACTTGTTGTTGATTCTTGATGTGATCTTCCACTGCTTGAACCTTATATTTTTATTTTAGAGAAGAAGTGATGGAAGGAGGATGGTATCCATAAAGTGCCATAAATGGTTTCATTTTTGTTGTAGTATGAAAGGAAGTGTTATACCACCATTCTGCCAAGTGTTGTGGGGAAATTATACCCTACGGACTAACAAGATAGGGATTAAACTTGCATGCAGATCATGACCCTTAAGAAATTACTTTTAACCTTCTACCCCAAACCTAAAACCATTTTTCACATGCAAACATGGAAAGAACCGACTAACCTTTTTATCGACATTTGGTGTAGATCCTCCGTTGCGCTTTATCTCCTTGCTTCTGCTGCTCCTTCCAAAGATGATCCTGCAATCAAGACAAAAACACTATGCATGCATGCTATTGTTCTACTAGAGGGTTAGAGATTTAGCATAAATCAATAAACAGATATAAAATTTGGGCATTGGGATGGGAAAAGTATTCTTTATTAATCTCAAGATGAACCAACTTACAATGATAATAGAGATCGGCCACCGTTCCTTGATCCTGATCCTGGGCTCCTCCTCTTCTTTGTCCTCCAATTGCTTTGCTTGAATTCTCCTAAAGCTTGAGGAAAGGCTAAAGGGTTGGGACAAAACGGATTTAGCAATTGGGCAGAGTTTCTTTGCTATGATTTTCCTCCTTTGAATAGTACCCTTACCCCTTCTTTTATAGGCTAGAAGGAGCTAGGGTTTTGGATGAAATCTCGTCCATGCATGGCTGGGAGTTCCAGTTAACTGACCCAAAGCTTTTCATTTCATCGACAACTTTCCTGTTTTTGTGCTTTGTTAGGTAAACGCGAGCTGTAGTGGGCCAGCCAGCATTCCAACGCATGCAGTATAAGGCCTGCCAGCATTCCGACGTGCCCAGTAATGGGTTAGGGCACGGGTTACTTGATTTAAGAGGTTTTTCCAAGAGTTTGTTCAGCATGGCCTTGGCAAGGAAGAGATATGATTTGGCCTGATGCCAGGTAAGCATGTGTGGTGCAATTTAGGGTTATAACAGATGCCCCCTAATGTGTGAGGTCAGAAGAGAATTTGATGGCCGAAATACATTACCAATTCTTTACCAATCTGTACTGATATGTTGAATGAGTGAGCCCAGGAATAAGGAATCAGGAGGTGCCATCTGCAAATTATATCAAATGTCTCACCGAGGTGGGCATACCCATGCTCGAAATAAAATAGAACCATGGCTACCAATCAAATACACTGTAGATCCATGTCAAACAACTATAAAGAGTAGCCGCGAACAATACACAGTGGAGCTACATCTCGAAATTAGAAAGATATACATAGAAAGTATCCATCTCCCAGAAGCTGATTCGGCCTGATGGCTGTACTTCAGAGCTCGAGCAACAACTTCAAAATCTTCTAAAACTTGGGTAGGAGTGTAATATGAGTGTACGACTGCACTAACCAGAGGTCTTCGACGGCTCGTCAGTTATGGACTTGATAATCTTGATGATCAGACTGAAGGCTTCAGTGATTTCGAACAAAGACTTTATTGGACGTTCAGGATGGTCGGGTATGCGGACAAGAGACATATTGCAGAGGGGCCGACTCAGGCTTAGTGACAAACTTCCCTTGGACAATAGCATGACAAGTGATAAGACTCAGGCAACATATCTGTTAATCATAAGTCTACGAAGCAGGAGGCAACGCAAACTCTGCATATGTTTGGAAGAGTAACCAAACGGTGGAGGACACAACTCAATATAACGAGCAAAGCTTCCTAAGGTTGTACTACATCCCATAGTCTGATGAATC
>ML778777.1:389835-408670 GCA_009831015.1 Picea engelmannii | reverse complement strand
TCCAATAGTACCTTTTGTTTGAGTTGGGAGTTCTTACATAAATATAAGCGATCTTTGTACCATAGTGAATCATTTTTCCATGTAAATGTATCTGATGCACTGGAATCCTGCTGCAACCTTTGAATGCGAGTCCACACTTTTTCATCATTCTTCCATTCATCCCTTGCTTCTATTATCCAATTGGGTTGGATGATTGAGATAGAATAGAGAAAGGCCTCAACACCTTCATCCTTTCTTGAGAGTGCATTTGCCACAACATTTTTCTTCCCCTTTTTATAGATGATTTCAAAATCATAACCGAATATCTTGGTTACCCATTTTTGTTGTTCTTCTAAAGATAGTCTTTGTTCCAAGAAGTATTTAAGACTATCATGATCTATTTTGACCTTGAAATGCCTACCTATTAGGTAAGGATGCCATTTCTTCAGTGCTTGTAATATTGCCATAATTTCCTTCTCATAAGTGGGTTTGTGTAAGTCCTTTCCCTTGAGTGGTCAACTTTCAAAAGCCAGGGGCCTTCCTTCTTGCATTAGGACAACACCAATTCCATTTCCTGAGGCATCACATTTAACAATAAAGGTTTTTGTGAAGTCTAGATTGGTCAAGACAGGAGCTTTACACATCACCTCTTTAAGTTGTTCAAAAGCTTTAGTTGCCTCTGGAGTCCATGAAAATGCATCCTTCTTAGTTAGTGATGTTAAAGGTGCTGCTATTCTTTGATAGTTCCAAACAAACTTGCGGTAGTAACCTATCAAACCCAAAAATCCTCTAAGATTCTTCAATGTTTGGGAATCGACCAGTCCATCATGGCCTTAATATTGTTAGGTTCTACCTTGACACCTTCATGAGATACAATATGACCCAAATACTCTACCTCCTTTACTCCAAAGAAACATTTGGATGGTTTGGCTTATATTTGTTGCTCCTTTAGTAGTTGTAGCACCTTGTCAACATCTCGCACATGATCCTCCCAAGACTTGCTATAGATTAGTATATCATCAAAAAATACTAACACAAATTTTCGAAGGAAGGGCTTGAAAATGGAATTCATAAACCCTTGGAATGTGGAAGGTGCATTTGTAAAGCCAAAAGGCATGACCAAAAATTCATAATGGCCTTCATGAGTTTGGAATGCTGTTTTTGGGATATCTTCTTCCTTCATTCTGATCTGATGATACCCTGAACGAAGATCCAATTTTGTGAAATAGATTGTTCCATGTAGTTCATCTAACAATTCATCAATGACGGGAATGAGAAACTTATCTTTAATAGTGATCTTGTTGAGCTCTCTATAATTTGTACACATACGCCATGAGCTATCTTTCTTGAATACCATTACCACTGGTGTAGAGTAAGAACTTTGGCTAGGTCTAATAATGCCAGCCTCTAACATTTCTTCAACCATGCTCTCAATTTCACTCTTCTGGGTGTAAGGGTATCTGTATGGCCCGATTTTAGGAGGAACACCCCCAGGAATTAGGTGAATTTCATGATCATGATTTCGAGTGGGTGGAAGACCTTTGGGAATATTTTCAAATACTTTAGAATGCTTATCAATGATCCTTTGGAGATCTTGAGGAATAGATGGCTTAGATGTTTGAACATATAGTGAGAATATTTGTGCAATAATGCCTTGATGCCCCTTTTTCAATAAATTTTTCATGCTGTTAGAGATTATCACCTTACCGGGTTTCCCTGTGATACCTCTTAACTCAATTTCTTTTCCTTCCAATGAAAATTTCATGAAAAGTTCTTGAAAATTAAAAGCCACTGTTGCTAATGATTGTAACCATTGGATTCCTAGTACAACATTTTCACCACCCATGGGTATAGAAATCATTGGACTATTCATTACATATTCCCCCATAGTAAGATTGATCTTATTGCATTTTCCCAAGCAATTGATAGTTCCTCCATCTGCAATCATTACTTGAAACTCTGGCATTGGATTGTTGTGAGTGGGAAATCCCTCTACGGACTAGAACATAGGGTTTAAATATGCATGTAGAAAAGACCTAAATATTCCTACTTTCTACCATCGTCCCAGACCTAATCCCCATTATTCTTAAGAAAATACATAGTTAAGAAGATCAAGTGAGCATACCTTATTTCAGGCATTTGATGTCGATCCTTCTTTACGCTTGATCTCTCTTTGAATGAAACTCTCCTCCCAAGGCTGATCTACATTCACACAAGACAAAGAAAGAACTACACATGCATTTGATATATAGATTAACGGGTTAGAGATTCAATCAACATATGTGCAATAAACCATGAAAACCTCATATGGTGGGATGGAAAAAGTATCTCTTTATTATTAACTTCAAAAAATCAACTTACAATGATGAAGCCGACCACTGCTCCACGAACCTGGTCCTAGGCTCCTCTTCAACTGTCCTCCAACTTCTTTTCTCTATATTTCTCTTTGCATGAGGATGGCTAAAGGGTTGGGACAAAGGGAATTTGTAATCAGGTATAGTTTCTTTACTATGATTCTCCTCCTCCAAATGGGACCCCTAATCCTTCTTTTATAGGCTAGAAGAAGCTAGGTATTTGGACCATGGATGATTTTAAGGATGGAAATTTATTTTAAAATGTAGAAACCTTGGCAAATATTACTAATCCTTCATATGTCAACTATAAATGTTTGGCAATATGTTGACAGGCAAAATTGCACGCTCGTCAACTGGAGGGGTGGATCCGGTCCGGGGTTGTCTAAATAACCCAATCCGTTTGGGATGATCCACTCCGACGAGTTTAGCGGCTTCGTTGGATGATCTAAGTCCTAGGGAAATGAAAGAAAAACTAAGCTAAGGAAACTAATCTAAGTAAAAGAAACGACCATAGCAAACTATATACAAATCTGAAACAAATACATACAATTTACTAACTGATATCATAAAAAAATAATTCTACTTAATTAAATGTTCATCTATCAACACAATTAAATCTTAATCACAAATGTACAATATTTACAGATTACAGATTTTAAATGAAAACCTGCAAAAATCATTTGTAAACTATCCTATGACAACAAAACTATTGTTTTTTGATTTTTATAATTTTATGAGAAAGAAATAAAATGAAAACTATCTAAGCTGAGCAATTAAAATAATAATCCTAACTATAAATCTGAACTATATATATTTATCTAAACTACTTAAATAACACTAATAAACTAACCTGTAATAACGCTTTCCAATTTGTCCCATGCAAAGTATCCGATTCAGCTGTTCGATGGGAGGAAACCCGCACTAGATTTTCCACAAGCTTCTTGTAAACAGGAAGCAACAGTGCTCTTTGAATATAATTGATAGGACAAACAAGACATAAAATGACAACAATCTTAAAATTTGCAAATCACCACATTTAGATAAACCCGTATGCGAAGATTTGTACAAAATGATTCATTTTACGAAGAAGATAAACCTTTAATTCATTAAATTGAAACAAAGTAATTGTTGTACTTTAAAATAAGAGACATCAGATATAGACAACATATAAACCAAATCACATCAACCTGCAACGAATTATGATATCTAAAGTAGTTGATAATTGATTGCAAACTGATATGAAGAAAACTTGAAATAAAAGTTTGATATATTGAAAGCTAAAGCTGTTACAAAACATCCACTTTCATCCCAGTTTGTATCCTCATAAGTCCAAAGTATTTCTTCTCCCAACAATGATGGGTTCATTACAAAAATAAATGAGTATATAAAGGCCACAGGGTAAAAAATCCCTGTGGGAATTATCAAAAACAGTTTACAAGAAATCTGGGAACAATCTCCCAAGTCTCTATTTCTGCCTATGACTAACAACTTAAAACACAAATATATCACAAAAAGTGTGTTCTAAACTGCCACAGCATGTCCAATTTTCCATTTAAATTCGTAGGTACCTGTAGGTGGACAATAATAGACAAGTTTAGACAATGTTCAGCTGTAAAATCATAAAAAAATCCAACTTTTATGACTAGCTAACATAATCAAATGATTCGTCCCCGAGGTGTAGGACAGTCTGTGACGGAGTGTGTTGTTAAGCCACTCCGTGATGTTAAAGTCACCGGTTCGAAACCTGCGGGGACAAAAAATCCAACCATGTTAAGGGTTGGTGTGGCTCAGGCCGGGTGTGATCCCCGAGTGATTTTGACGGCTTAGATGCCCCTGAGTCGCGGTTTCTCAAGCCACAGGTTAATCGCAGGTCCTGCACAAATTAACAAACAAAAAAAAACATAATCAAATGATTCTGTAGTTGGTCATATTTGTAAACAGAGTTTTATTGCATCAATGCTATCACAACAGAACTAGATACGATTTACCAAACAACAAAATTGTTTTTTCTAATTCAAAAACAAACCAAATCGTTTATGAATCAATTCAAAACTAATGAAATCGTATTCAAACAAAACAAAGCTATATTCGATTTAGCAAACAAATCTTTTGATACCAATTCCACACAAACACAATCGTTTATGCCAATTCTAAACTATCAAAATCGTTTTTGAATCAATACAGCCAAAACAGAACTACATCAAACTAATTCAGAGCAAACAAAAAACAAAACATAAATATATTTGATTTGAGCCAACAAAATCACTTATTCTAATTTAAGAAAGACAGAATCATGATAAAATTTAAACAAATCATACCAGCCATTGTATAATCAAATCGAATGATGGTTGTAGCTTATTACACATTTTTTCTTTTAAAAAACACATGTCCTGTAGATGTAAAAATTTGCTGGCAGGCTGGTTGAATACCCTTTGAATTGATCAAGGGTTCAACAGGGGGCAAAGACACATGGCTGGACGAGTGAGAGAGGTGTTGTGGCCTGGGTCTGGAGAAGTAATAAACATTTCAACAAATGCACACAGACCAAAATGTTCCCTTCAGCCATTGAGGAGATCTGAGATTTGACCTCTAAAACACGAGCTATAACTCTGTAAAAAACCAATTTCTGATGAAACCGCCCATCATGAAGGTAAAGGGGCTAATTTTGGTTCTGGGTTTTCAAGGGTTCGATCTGATTCAACACCGTTTGCCTAGAATAATTCACGCAAAAATGTGTCTCTGAGAGGCAATTACAGGGTTCAATTTACACTACAGGAGCCATAGGAGAGGGCACATAGTGAGCAGGGTAAACAGACAGGGGTTTGGACAAGGTATACGCAGGACCAAATGATCACAGGTTTCCCCAAAACCAACAGAGGTAACCTGAGATACACGGCAGGTGTTAATGCCTATTCATGTGAGGGTTTGACAGAGTAAGTTGAAACCATGCAAAACTATCGTGTTGTCATGGTGCCTTGGTAAATCAAATTACTCACATCACAATCCAAATATTTTGACCCAATATCAAATAGATTATTTACATGAAAGCCATAACATTCATAACCAAAAAAATTATGACCAAATATCCAATAACTATTTGCAAACCATAGTGTTCATAACCAACAATTGGTCCGCAATAATATGTGTATGATTTAAAAAAAAATAACATTTCGAATATGGCACCAAATCTTTGATCATAAAATTTATGCGTTGTATGAGACCATTGCGCCACAGGTCTAATCATAATTTTAATGCGTTCTCATGAAACCATTGCACCAAGGCATTTGACAAAAAACAATAGAACATCAAACCACCATTGTATCAAGGAATCAATCACAATCACAAGAATACCATTGCATCACAAACTCATGAAATGAAGTCATATTAGCACAATCAAAATTCAAAGTGAGTAAAGGTTTGGTGTCTTGCCAACTGTGCGACTGTCATTGAGTTAGAAGTGAGATGACCACATAAACAAGAGTAACCATAATAATCCAATGGCAATTTTTATGCCATCGACATGACTTCGAACTCAAAGTTTTCATGCTTGCAGTCGTGAAAAAGAGAACAAAAGGCAGGTGTACAAATGTGCAAGATAATAGTGTTGCTTCATTCAAACGATTGAGATGATAATCAAGGGTTCCAAAACACTTGCGTAGGTAGCTTATAAGGAAAGGATAAAAATGCAAAATGGCTGCCAACACAATATTTTTTTAGGGTAAAATAATTTTATCCTATAGAATTTGGGCAAATCATTTTTAAAATATCGAATCTCTTTTTTGGAAAAACCATGGAAAATTAGCCCATGAGCGAAATTTAGCCCCTAAAATCATCTATGATTTGGACGAACCCTCGGCCATGCATGGCCAGAAGGTTCAATTAACTCACCCAAAGCTATGTGTTCCATTGGAAACTTTCCTTTTTTAGTGCTTTTGTAGGTACACGTGGGATGTTTTGGGTCAGTAAGGGTGTACACACATGCAGTAATAGAGCATGGTGCGTGGGCCTTTATAAAAAGTGTTTTTAAGAAGAGTTGTTCAACAGTGCTTTGGCAAAGAAGAAATCTAAGATGGCCTGATGGCAGGTAAGCATGTCTAGTGAAAATTAGGGCTATAACAGATGCCCCCTAATGTGTGAGGTCAGAAGAGAATATGATGTCCAAAATACATTACCAATATTTACTGATGTGCCGAATAAGTGAGCCGAGGGACCAGAAATCAGGAGGCACCATCTGCAAAAAATAACAATTGTCTCACCGAGGTAGGCATACCCATGCTCAGGATAGAATAAACTCATGGCTACCAATCAAATACACTATAGATCCATGTCGTATAACTATATAAAGTGTATCCATGGATGATACACAATGGAGCTACATCTCGAAATCACAAAAGATATACATGTAGAGTATCCATCTTCTTAGAAACTGATAAGGCCCGATGGCTGGATATGAGGTCTTCAGAGCTCAAGCACCAACTTCAAAATATTCAAAAATCGGGTAGGAGTGTAATATGAGTGTACAACTTCACTACCCAGAGGTCTCCGACGGCTCGTTGGTCATGGACTTGGAGAATATTGATGATCAGACTGAAGGCTTCATTGATTTCGAGCAAAGACTTGATTGGATGTTTAGGATGGCCGGGTATGAGTGAAAGAGACAAACTGTAGAGGGGCCGACTCAGGCTTGATAACAACTTCCCTTGGAAAACAACACGACAAATGATGAGACTCAGGCAACATGGCATTAACATAAGTTTACGAGGTGGGAGGAAACAAAAACTCTCCATATGTTTGGAAGAATAACCAAACAGAGGAGGACACAACTCTATGTAGCAAGAACAACTTCCTAAGGTCGTATTAAATCCTAGAGTTTAATGAACAAACGGACATATGTGCTTTATCCAAGGTTGACTTATTGTGCTGCCAATAACGAAAATACTTTTCTCTTCCTCTTTTTGGGGTATATTTGATTTTTTTTGTCTTTTTCAATGATTTTTTTTTTTTGGAAAAAAGAATAAAAGAATGTTACGTTACAACGGAGGAAAGAGTGGTACAAACATACAAGTTCAAGGTGCAAGGACAAGACTCATGTTCAGAACAATGATACTCAGGAAAAATCCTCTGGGGGCCAAAGGTGTTAAGACACAGAGGCAAAGTGCTACAAGGCTTGCGTATAAGGTATGCTTCAGATGGTTCAGTTGAGAGCAACATGGAGCTGATATTTAGACCAAAGATGCAGGTATGAAAATGCGGTTAACAAAACACACAATGGTAACATCCTTCAATGTAAGTTTAACGAGACTAGAGAAGGTAAGCTCGGTGGTTTTTCATATTTAGAGAGTCTGAAAAAATGTAAAAGGAGACTCCATTGGGGTACATTTTTCGAAGGTAGTCTAGTTGGTTCGAAAAAGGGGTAAACTAGCACCGACAAGACGTATATTCAAAACCATTTTAACGAGTGTGATAAAGACAAGATCACTCGACCATTTTTTCATTTTTAAGGAGTCTAAAAAACGATTAACTATGGACTCTGTCAGGAATGTTCTTCTGGACTAGTTTAACGAGTGTGAAAGAATAAGGTCACTTGACGATATTTTCAATTTTAGGGAGTCTGAAAAGAGCTTAACTATGGACTCTGTGGGGGTTCCTTTTTCGTAAATTTAGTCCCTCGGGCTCAAAAAAGGGTTAAAATGACACCTGAGAGTACTCTTCTAGAGAATTGAAGTTTCATAGAGTATACATTTGTTTGTACAGTTGACTATCTGGACCGAAAAAGGGGTAAACTACTGCTGGATAGATGTGACTTCTAATTTCAGTTTAACGAGCGTGAAAGGCCACAAGATCGCTTGACAATCTTTTCATGTTTAGAGGGTCTGAAAAGGGCTTAAAAGAAGACCCATTATGTATTTTGGGAGTCCCGAGGGTGAGGTCATGAGTGAAAAGGAATCATGCAAATGAGGCTCAAATTCGTAATTAGGAAAACAACAAGGACTCCCGAGCCTACATTGATTAGAGACAGCATGGAAACCATAATGCAACCAGGATCTACCTAGGGCATCCATGTTCCGGTAAGATCTACCACCAACTTGTGACACTCCTAAAGCAACAATGATGGTTCTGTGTCGCAACCTGACAGGATCGATCCTATGGTGAAGGGATAAAGACAACGAGATACAAAAGTCAAGGAGGAAACCTATCCTACATGCTCAAGTTGATCATCTGATATTTTTCCATGGACCATAAAAAGTTTCCCAAAAATCCAAAAAAATGTCCTGATACCCGATCATGCCCCCCCAATGCAACTCCTGAATCACTCTAAATGGTTTTTGTTTTAAAGAAACCGATAAAGGGGGCCAACAAAGTGACAAAAAGAGGCCAAAAAGGTCTATAAATAGAAGCTGACAACTCATTATCACCATTGCTAATTTGGAAACTGACTCTGGAGCCAAAAAACCCCCTTTGATAAAAGTGGTGATTTTGGGAGCTACAGTGGATGAAACGACCATCTGTCTGGACCAAGTAAGTACACACTCTCTTATATTGCATTTTAAGTATTTATTTTTGCTTTGGGTTCCATTTTTTTGGGGGGCGTCGACCTTCAAAAGGTCGGCCCTAGTTCCACGCGGGCTGTCTGAGGATAGGTCGCGTGTACATTCGAGCAGAGTAAACTCTACACGTGTGTACACACAGTTGTCAATATTATAGCCCACGTGGACCCCCCTTATTGAATAAAAAAAGCTCAAAAAACAAGGGTTAACCCTCTCGAACCTTGATGTTTTGTAGGATGTATGTTCATTGGAGAGAAAGAGAGCATGAGGAGGTAAGTGAGTTGGTCAGGGAAGACCCCAATGATATGGATGCCTTGATGCAATGTGGGCTACTCAAGTTCTTCTTGTGTCCTTTTATGTCGGCACAACCTAGGCTACTGAATGCCTTGGTTGATTACTGACATCTGGATGCCGAGGCGTTTATGTTAGAGGGGAAGTCACTGGTGCCCACGATAAAATATATATACTTTTTGACTGGCCTCTCCAGGAGAGGGGAACTAGTCAACTTCCAGACATTTCCTTCAGGGCCTCATAACATAGAGGAATTAATTGGACTATACTGTGAGGCTGGTACAAACCTCTCGAGCTCACAGGTGCCCATAAGCAAGATTACTGACTTATCGCTACAAGCGATTGTGTTGCTTATTGGGCGAATCACTAGTTCTGCGACTCTACATTAGGCATCTCGTGCACATATGAACTGTGTTTTCCAGTGCTTAAATGCACAAATATTTGACTGGAGCACGACATTGTTAGATTGTATGAAGAGGCAGCTGACAAATTGCCGGTTGCGGACACAGAGGAACTTCGGGTTTGGGACCATTCTATGCTCTTTCTTATTTGAAAGAGTCCCAAGCTTCAGTCCTTGAGTAGTGGTACGAGGACACCAGGCCTCTCTTCCTATAGTTTGTATATGGGCAGTGCTACTACCACAACAGGGTGGTGGAAGGACCAAATGAGTCCTTCGAAGATGATTTCTTCGCTTGGCTGTCGCGATAGATCCCATTCATAGAGGATTACCCCTATGCCGGGATTGATTTCTCAAGAGATCCTGAGATACCAGTACCTCCTGGTGAGGAGAGAGGAGAGATGGGTAAGTTTACTTCATTGTTTTGTTGTTTTTGCGAAACATATGTAATTTTTATGTTGCTTTTGTTATATATCATTTTTTTTTATACTAGAGTATTTGACGGATATGTGTTTGTTATGTGTAGATGTGGGACCAGTGTGACCTGCGGACTATGTGAGGAACATGCATCATCCTCGGCCAGGGGCCACACCTGCCGCCGCAGGGGGACCAACAACAATAGAAGATCTTCCAGCCGAGGAGGCTAAGAGGGTGTTGAGATGAGTCGAGCGGAACTTTACTGCACTCACTCATATGGTCCCTATGGCAGAGATTGAGGACCTGCACCATCGATGAAGCCTCATGTAGTGGGGGCACCACGGATGTGGGTCCGATTATTTTAGCGTTTAGCCAACACTGTAGATCAGTACAACAGGGCCAACAAGCCCTGACCTTAGTTAGAATTTTCACGTGCCGAGAGCACTACTTGTATATATTTTTTGAGGGCATAAGCCCCATCACTCATTATTGGTCATATTTATGAGGTGCTTGCGTCCACCTATGTACTCTGGTGACTATGATGTTATATATGGATTTTTATGTATTTTTCGTGGATTATGGATTACTTTTGCAAAAAATGTATTTACATGTTTATGTGTATGTCCTTTCATATGTCTGCAAGATGCCAATCTAAAATTTGATTAGCTAGGGTATCTGTAATTTGGTTTAAACTCCTAGGAACATGAAAATATGTAATATAATCAAAGCTTCATTCTAAGAGACACACCCTAAGGAATCGTCGGTGTAACGTCAGATCATGAACACGGTAGACTCTATTTAACTGAGACACAACCAACTGTGCATTGAGGTAGACTCGGAGATGAGAGATAACAAATGACAAGGCATCACGAAGCAACTTAATAACTAAACTATACTCAACGATATTATTTTTGGTGTCACCTAAGCATATACCTCTGGAAGATAATAACTGGCCTCGAGGTGAAAAAATTACCCAAGCTGCAGAAGCAAGCCTCCGAGTGTGCTGGCTAACACCATCTGTGTACCCAATGAACACCTTAGATTCACTTGACATCTGCCACAGTGATGAAAGATACATCAAAAACAACCCATCCATAACACTAAAAGAAACTAGAAAGTAATAGTACAAAGACTATACATATGTTACAAAAAGTTACCCATGGTGACCTACCTATGAGTAATACTTCTTGAGGTAGATTCCATTTCTAGGCTCTGCCAAAGCATTCCCTTCAAAGTCAACCAGACGATAAGCACCCTTTTTTAGAACCTCTTTTATGATGAAAGGTCTGAATCACATGGGTTTGAATTTTCCTGCCCCTAGGGGGTCCTTATCTTGGTCATAAACCAGGACAAGGTCACCTTCAGTGAAAATCCGAGGATGAACGGACCTATCATACTGACACTTGACTTTCTGTTTGTGAGCTTCGTTGGCCAGGGCCGCATCATGACGTTGCTCATTGAGTTGCTCAAGGTATAATAACTTCTCTTCAAGTGGAGAAGTGTCTGGCAGTAATTGTACTGCCAACTTTAGGGATGGGATCTGACATTCTATAGGCAAGACTGCTTCCAGCTCGTAAACGAGTTGAAAAGGTGAGAAACCGGTTGCAGTCTTAATAGATGTTCAGTAAGCCCATAATGCTGAGTATAACATCAAATACTAATTTGACTTGGCTAAGTTGAACGTTCGATGTAGGATGGTCTTGAGAGATTTATTCACAGCTTCCACCTGACCATTTTCTTGGGGATAGTAGGGTGACGAATGTTCCTGCTGTAACCCAAACTTTGACGTTAACTCGGTCATCATTTGGTTCTTAAAGTGACTACCATGGTCAGTGACAATCTCCCTCGGGACACCGAACCTTGCTATTATCTGATTGAATAAAAAGAGAGCTGCAGTCTCTCCATCATCTTTAAACGTTGGCATAGCTTTGACCCACTTCATCAAGTAGTCTATGGCTACGATGATGTAATGGTGACCCCTTTCTGAAGGAGGGTTGCATGTAGTGTAATCAATCCCCCACTTGGTGAAGGGACCAACTGTGATGACAGGAAACATGGGAGAGGGATGTGCCCTCATCTTCCAAGAGAAGATCTGGCACGGGTGGCACTTCTTGACCGTTTCGATACAATCTTTGATTAATGTCGGCCAGAAGTAACCTGCTCGTAGAATCTTTTGGGGTATTTCCAACCTAGAAAAATGACCTCCACATTCTCCGGTATGGAAATCGTTAAGAAAAATAACTGCTTCCTCGTGAGTGAGACATCAGCGCAGGATGTAGTCTACACCTCTCCGATACAATGTATCATCAAGTATGAGATAATTTTTAGCCTCATGGCATATGCGTCGATGTTCATCATGAGAAGCAGAGGTGGGGCACTTCAAAGTCTGGAGATAGATGAGTATATTTCTGTACCAGGGATTCGAAGAGGTGATAAAAAACATATTTCCTCTGATAGGCGACTCTTCAGGCACAAAATCACTTGACTCAACCAAAAGTTCCCAAATAAGTTCTGCGAAGACCAATGACTTTTTGGATTTCACTAAAATGAAATCTAAGTCAAGCTCCTGGAGGACGACTATCCATCTACTGATATTTCCACCTATTACTCGTCATGTCAACATGTACTGGAATGGATTCATGACCGCAATGACGGTGGTGTTGCGAAACAAAACATAATGATGGAACCGTTGAACAACATGAACTGCTGCCAACGTAATTTTTTCAATATGAGAATAATTGAGTTCCAGTCCTATGAGGCCTCGGATCAGGTAATAAATCACATATTCTGAGAACAATTTATCCTCCTGAACCAAGACCATGTTGATGGTTGACTCTGCTGTAGCTAGGTATAATAATAAATCTTTGTTATAGTTAGGTGGCCGAAGTAAAGGGGCAGTCGTGAGGGCATGTTTCAACGCGTCGAAAGAGCATTGGGCGAGATCGTCCCAATGAAAAGGAACATCTTTCTTCAGTAAGCGCATAAATCCCTTTGTGATCTTGGAATAGTTGGCGATGAAACGTCTTAAAAAGTTTTCCTTGCCTTGTAGACTTTGAAGTTGAAGGATTGTGCGTGGGGGGGGAAATTGAATTATTGCCTCAACCTTGAGAGGATCGACCATGATCCCTATTATTGATACTATGAAACCTAACAAACGCCCTGATGTTACGCAAAATCTGCACTTGTTTGGATTCAAGCGAATTTGGAAGTAGTGACAACGCTCAAATATAAGTCGGAGGTGTGTGGGATGATCCGTTCTCTTGTGAGATCGAGATGCTAAATCATCTAAATAGGCCTTGACTATATGCTTGAGGTCATGGAAAGCAAAAGACATGGCCCGCTGAAAGGTTGCTCCAACATTTTTGAGACCAAAAGGCATCTTATGATACATGAATGTACCCCAAGGACAGATGAATGTCGTTTTGTGTTGATCTTCGGGTTTAATTTGTATTTGGTTATATCTCAAAAAACCGTCCATGAAAGAGAATGCCTCACAGCCCGCACATTCATCAATTATCTGGTCGATGAATGATGTGGAGAAATTATCTTTGGGAAATGCCTTGTTTAAATCATGAAAATATGTACATACACGAATCGGGCCTTGTTTTTTATTGACTGGCATGGGGTTTGACACCCATTGGGTCAAATGGATAGGATAGGTAAAATTGACTTTTAGCAGTTTCTCAACTTCAAACTTAATGGTTACTGCTTTCCTGGGGTTAACTAGATGAAGCTTCTGCCAGACAGGCTTGGCATCTGGATAAGTTGTGATTTCATGTTTGACTATTTTTGGATCGATGCCTGGCATTTCCTCGTAAGACCAGGAAAAAATGTCACAGAATTCAAAAAGATCTCTGTAGATTTGAATCTCTCAGGGGGAGCAGTCAGCTCTGATGAAAACATTCTCCATGACGCCAGGGGTTCTGGAGATATTGATTGATATGGTTTCAACGATGGTTTCCATATTACGCTTAGCATAGATCTCGTGTGTAGCTAAGGGATTAATAGGACACAACCTATCTCCATTCATAGTCAAGGTGAATTCTCCGACCTCGATTCTACTTAACTCTGGGAGGAAGTATGATATGTGATGAAGATCATCCCAGGGTTTTTCCGGACTAGTCATTGCTTCAATTACTGCTTCGTCAGAGGGAAAGACTAAGTCTAATAAATCAGTGTCAACGAGAGAACCTTGAGCCCAAATAGGCTCTAGAGGCAGATCTAACTCTTGTGCAGGAGTTGGATTTGGGTTGGCTGAAGTTTACTAAACTAAAGAGTACGCTACTTCAACTATGGACAAGGGCATGGACATGCCCGGGTTCCCTGTCCCTTCCATCATGGCTGATGGGGAAGGAAATATCCATGGATTGGTGAAGTAAGTCATGCAAAATGACGAAACTTGGAAAATTTCAACCTTATGGTGGTCGGATATGAACTTGACATCGGCTTGAGGGGGTGGGTAATCGAAGGTACCCATCAAAGATGGGCACAAACCAACCCCTATGTTGACTATGCCTCGTTGAGGATTATCGATCATCGGGACCATGGACACCCCCAATGAAGGGTCAGGTCTGGAAAAAGACAATTGATCAATGGTTACAATCCGGTCCTCATGTGGAAACAACAAGACCCAGAAAACTGTAGAAACCACTGCTTGCATGGCATAAGTCCAACTCCTTCCTAAGAAGAGATTGTAGTCGAGGGACGCGTCAAGTACTTCTACGTCGACGCACACTATCTTCCCTCCCAATTGCAATGGAAAGAGGGAATGATACCATGTGGTCGGAACGAACGACTGTCGAAAATAGTGAGAAGAGTAGGCGACAGAGACAAAATGGGCTGGCTAATGGCCTTCCACACCATTTTTCGGTGTCCTTCTTTGTCTTCCCGTGACCCTTCTTTTCCTGTGTCTTGGACTGGTTTTCAGGAGACTGTTTGTTAGGGACGTCTTTGTCATACTTTGGTTGTTGCGGATTTGCAGACCTGAATTCCCATTTGTTCTGGTGCTTAAATTTCTGCTCAATTTTAATAGCATATCGATAAGCAGCATCGAGTGATGAGATGTCCAAAAAATCCATTTCAGTCTGGATGTATCTGTGTAGAGCCCCATGGTATTTCAGAACCAAATGTTGCTCGGAGTCTTTGATACCCAGCTTGGTGCACAAGGTATGGAAGGTATTAGTGAACTCCGGAACTGCTTGGCCCCTCTCTTGCCACAGTGTGGTCCATCTCATGTACTGGTCCTCATAGTTGACAATAGGGCAATACTGTTCTTTTACCGCATCCACAAAAAAATCCCAAGTGGGATCGGCCCCATATATTCCAGACTCCTCTATGGAAATTTTCTCCCAGTAAGTTTCCGACCAATGTTTGACATGAGGGAGATATTTAAGGAGTGCAAAGGTGATCTTTTCTTTGTCGAAAAAATTGTGAACAGAGAAATAACTGTCTAGCAGATTTAACCATTTATCTAGGGCATTTGCATCTATTTGACCTTCAAATACGGGAATATCAAAATTAACCTGTACCTTGAAAGGCGAGGTGCCTCCAAAGTGGCCGCTTGATGAAGATGCGCCTGATGCTATCTGTAGGCGTTGAAGGATGTGGGAAAAATTCTCCATCATTTCGTCCCTCTGTCGTGTGAGAGCTTGCTCAAGCAACAGATTGATAGGATCGTCCGCTTCGTTGTTTTTTTTTTCTTCCACCATTGAGGGTTTCTTGGGTGTGCGAGAGCGTTTGTCTTCAAGAGAGACAAGCTCGAGACCCAACTTGCTATACTCAGACCTCGTCGGGGACATGCACTGAAAAAACGATCAAGAGCAACCTGCTCTGATACCACTGATCCAGATTATTTTTGACATGAAATGAGAGCGGAGATATAATAAAGAAATGCACAGAGATATAGCATATATTCAATAATATAACATAAATGTATCATATATGCAACCATAAACACAGATATACAGTAATACACGATCTCTATTAATCAAAGAAATGTACAGAGACTGAAAAAATACAGAGTGAAAGACTCGCTAGAATGGTGGCAGCTTATCTCTGAGAAGAGATGTGACGGCTACTCACATTTGAAAGAAGATGATTAAAATGAGGCCCTGAAGGCCTTTTTACAATAAGTAGGAATGCCAAAAACCCTAGACATCCAAAAACCTAACCCTGAGATATGAAGCGCCAAAAGTCATGTGGGCCCCCTTTGGGTAAGTGAGTACATCAACTTCCCGGGGTCGTAACTTTTGCATACAATCTCCGTTTTAGGCGTGTGATAGCTCGTTGGAAAGGTATCATCGAGGAGATTCATTTTGGGGTCTCAATAATTACTTTAGCTATCATTGAGAACCTTGATCTAAAAAAACCTTCATTTGGGCCCTCAAAATGGCCCCGAAAGTTAAAACCTGCGAAAAATAGTAAATTGCCAGAAAGCCATTTTGAGCCATTTGAAAAAGGTGGGTGGCCACCAATATCCACCTGGATCACTCATCAATATCAAGATTCTAAAGAAATGAGAAAAAGGTTGTTAAGGTCCTAACCCGCACATAGGTAGATCAATGTATTCGGATGTAATAAAGGTCAATATTAATAAGACCTTTCAATAAAATAGAATAAGGCAGATGTAAGAAGACCTAATAGAAGCTTCCACTTCTAGAAGGATCTTCCTCTAGATGCTTCTCTTAATAGACACATTTAGTATAAATAAGGGTCGAGGGTATGAAAACCCTAGCTTGGATATTATTGTAACAGAGCGTTGTTCGACTGGAGGTTGCCCCCTCGAAGAGGCCTGTGAACATTGCTATCTGAATCAAAGTGTTATTTCTGTTTCTATTTCGTATATCATTTCTGTGTATTGTGAAGATTATGCTGGATATTTTACTGTTATTCTGTCATTTCTAGCATTTCATTTTTGTTCTGCATATTTTATATATTTGGTATCTTGCAAGTGGTATCAAAGCACTTTCCTTGGCATAAATTGTGGGTATTTTTTTCCAGGGTAGAGATGTATTCCGACGTCTTTAAGCCATAGAGATCTGTCGTTACACGCATAAACCCGTGGTTGAGGGATTCATACACACATGAAATACAAGTGGTTCTTAAGCGCACATTTGTTGGCCACCCTTGTAACTCTTGTTGGTACCCCTTCAAGTGGTAGCGCATCAGACAACACCTGTGTATGGATCGGCCTAGATTTCCTGAAGCCCTCTTTAGATAAACCTATTGGCCGCTGGACTACTATAGTGTCACCGAGAACAACACTCGGGAAGATACTCTCTAGTACCTGGGTAGTCGGGTAGTATGGCTAAGGGTACGATCTATCCTCCTTAGTTAGTGGCCTGAGATATTGGGCCGAGAACTACTGTTGGACCCCACATGTATATCAGAGAGCTATAGCACAGGTCAAACCCTTGTCTGTAGAACCCTTGAATACCTAACCCTTGGGGAACATAAACAACAACATAAACAAATTAAACCGGTGAGATCTATTGACACGCATCTGTGTTCAGGTTGCTAATTAAATACTCTCTGGTTCAGAATTTGGGGATTTCAGCACTGCAACATTCTTCAGACCAAAGCATAACCCCGCAGTTGTATTAAAAAAAAAAAAAAAAGTCTGCAAATTTTTTCACCATTACTTGAGACCTATTCCATTAGATTCATCTCTTCTCCCTTATCACTTTCATCCATATCATTTTTCTGCAAAAATTTCTGACCCTGACTGCTCCCTTTTCAGTTCACCCATCATCATGGCCCATACCCATAACCAAGAACTAGAGTCTCACTTCAACACCCTGCAATCTGGTTTACTTGAGACCCAACAAGAAGTGCAACAATTCAGTGCTACTATTGCCTCCCGTGATTCCTCCATGAATGAATACGTAAATGTAGCCGTGCAGTCCGTAATGGCGGAAGTCAAACACGAACTGACCACCCAATTGGAATCTGTCTTTGCATCACTCTGCACCAAACTCAAGCTCTCTACCAATGACTCTTTTCCTGAGGCACATAAAAAGACTGAAGGTGAAACTTCTTCCCATTCCTTTCAACCCCATCACTTTCAAAGGGACATATGCCTTCCATGGGTGGATGTAACCAAATTTGATGGCTCGGACCCGACTGGTTGGGTCACACAAATGGAACATTATTTCTCTCTCTACAACATTACAGATGACTTGGCCAAACTCCGGTATGGTGTTCTCCATCTAGATCAAGAACGTTGGCAATGGTGGCAATGGAGAAAAACTTCTCGTCAAGGGTATATTGCTTGGACCCAATTTGTTGCTGAGCTTTATGAACGCTTTGACACTGACACCAACCATTTGGGCCGTTTGACAAAATTGAAGCAATCAGGCATAATCGAAGACTTCATAGCTGCATTTGAGCGTATGGCCTTTCGAATAGAGGGCATGACTGATGCTTTCTTTCGAGAGTGTTTTATCAGTGGCCTCAAGGAGGAGATTCAGGCACATGTCCTCATGGCTTGACCTACGACTTGGGTGGAGGCTACCAAAAAAGCTAAAGAAGCACAACAAATTGTTTCCTCTCAAAACCGTAAGCCTTCCTTTATCCCGTGCCCTAAACCAGTAAACCCCACCACTCCCTCCATCCCATTAAAAATAAAAAAATTGACCAGGGATGAAATGGCTGAATGCCAACTCAAAGGCCTATGTTATAATTGTGATGACAAATATTTCCCAGGCTACAAATGTAAGGAACAAAATCTCTTTATGGCCATCTCTGAGGATATTCAGGAAGAAGATGTTGACAACTCCCCTATGCCCGAGTCACCAGAAATTTCTGAAATAAACCCTCCCTCCGACCCTCCCGAAGTGGAACCAATCATC
>ML778777.1:350196-360727 GCA_009831015.1 Picea engelmannii | reverse complement strand
GAAGCGGGAGAAACAAAGACTATAGGAAGCGATCATAAGGTATGTCCATGATTCTTGCCTCTTAGTAAATTCAATATTTAAAACTTAAGGAAAGCGTCTTATTCTGTTTTTCTTTGTTCTAGATCCAGGTGGATCTAGGGAGATTGGTTTGTGTCTGCACTTACGGATTTATCCAATAACAATTTTGGCTTTGAATTATCAATGTATTTTCCTAGCGAGTTCCCAATAATTTTAAGAACATCATCTCCCCAACAATAGAGAGGGATATGTGAGAGATGAAACCACATTGGGATGACAGTGTGGATTTCGTAGTACATAGGAAAGTCAAGAGTTTATCGGTTCGAATACAAATCCCTTTAGCCGAAAAAATATGGCCCACTTCAAAAAATAAGATCCCTATCCTCTTTGTTCTCAAAAAATAAGGCGTAGAAACCTTTACCACACAAAAAGTGATTAAGATTCCCTTTGATGAGAGGTTGTCATTTCTATGCAATCTAGAGTTCCATATGCTAAGGTGATGGCCAAAGACCAGTGAATTTCCCTACGAGTCCTTTGGCGACATATGCTAACACTTTATTTCTGACCGAGTCAGCACTGTAACACATTTATTCATTAATTTCACAAGGATTTGAATGGAATTTGGGAAGCGTAAATGTTGTGGAGACTTTATTTACCCTACTTGTCTGTATTGCCACCAAGAAGTCTAGATTCTATTGTTGCAAATATTCTGGTCAATTGCTTTGCTGGTTATTATCTTTGGTCTATGGGCAAGTGTTTCATAAAGAATTTAGCAACTTTTATCTGTATTACTGTAGTAATGTGATTATTTGTTTTAACTGTATGGTTTATGGAGGAGGAAAGATGTATTAGATGAATACCAAAAAGGGGAAACTCCAAATACCCATCATGCCTATTCTTGCTAAAGTTCCAGACTCTTTCAATATTTTCTATACAAACAACCATGATGGATTAAAATATTGCCTCAACTATTACGAGATTTTTGACATGTTCAAGAATGAAAAATTCCCACCTAATGATCCAGACAATGACGAATACATAAATATCCTAAAAAACAGCATCCACGTAGTAGTTGCTTGCCCGAAATGATTTCCTTACAATGATATTGGGAGGTGGTGTTTTGCACATTTACAGAAAGATACAGGATTGATAGTCAAGGCTTTGGGCCTCCCAATTTCCTCGCTCAAGACATAAGATGCCAAGGTTTGATATAAGACCCCAAAACCCACTATTAGACTGAACAAGTCATTCTTGGAAAATTTTAGGATTGATCACAACGATTTTGAAACCTTGATGGAAGATTGGTTCGTCCATGAGGAATGACCAAAAAAAGAGGGAGAAAGAAACATCCTGGGACGGTTTTTAAAAAAGACTTATAGAATTATGAATTATAGGATTTGCAGACTCTATGGTAAATAAACCAACACCCATTTCAGGATATAATGGTTTCCTATGGCCTATATAGTGGCTAAAACACAAATCTTTCAATTGGGATAACACCCTATCGTTCAACATTGCAAATTGAGTCCTGGATCCTAAAGGTATGAAAAATCCTAGTTTTTACATGTCATCCTATCTTATATATGCGATTTGTCTGGCTAATTGGTTTCATGTCTTTATTTGGGCTTGGACCCTGGATTAAATCCTTGTTCATGTGTATTTTTCTCAACTATGGGAGGATAACTACAAAGATAATTTTTATGATATTTGTGACTATTTTCTCGCTCCATTTCATAAATCCATCTTTGGTTATTACCCACATAAGATTTCCCCAAGAGCTATCAAAGCCCTATAAAGGATTGGGGACTGGTACATGAAGAAGTATTATAATTATGTTAGGATATTTGGGGCCACAAGACCACCACATATGTTACCGAAATATGTACCTGATAAACTATTGGCGAGAGATATAGCCTATCATACAATAGAAAAGGGAGATAATTCTTATTTATTATAAAAAAACAAATGGTATTGGCCCATTTTTCCTCTTCATGTAGGTTTGTTTTCTCTACACAATAAGAAACAATCCGAAAAGGAGGATGAAATCCTAAAATAATGATGTCTCTATGTTGGGGAATCAAGAGATAATGACCCCCAAAATGTAGTAAATGAACATATGAGAGTCATTAAATTGGCACCGCAGATTGTGCATGAATCCAAGTTTGCAGAGGATATTTTTCGGGGAGCCTTATGTTTGGTTGAGAATGCTGAGAAAGAATCACCACTGAAAAAGCTCGAGAATAACTGAGGAAAGAAGAAGATGAGGATAGAATCTTGAGGATATAACAATTTAAATCCCTTCTCCTAAAATATAAAGAATTATTGGAAACCAAAGATTAGGAAAATAAAGACAAGGAAGAAGAATTATCAAGAAAAACTTATGAGTCCAAGGAAAGGTACCGATAGATAAAGATAAAATAGGCCAAAGAGAAACATGCCAAATTGAAAAAAAGAAGAAGCTAAGGATATTTCCTCAGAAATAAATAATGGGGTTAAATCAACAAGTCCATATCTAGAGAAGGAAAAAGCAGTAAGTGCAGAGCAAATAGCATTGATCGCATAGGAAGAAGCAAGGAAGAAGAAGGAAGACAAAGAAAGGAGTAAAGATATTAAATATCAAGAGAAAATATCAACACACGAAAGCAAAATTGTGACAACATGCCCTGCCACTAACATATTTGACACCTTGATAGAAGAGTTTACTCCATTGGCAGCCATTCTAGGAATTTTATAGGTCACATCTGCAGGACTAGGTTTTGAAGGTGCAATCATCACTGTTGGTGACTAATACTAGAACCATAAGATGAGAGCCATTGAGAAAATAACACCTAAGCGGAAAAGAGATAAGGTTGATACAATTCACGGGACTCCTAAAATAAGTATCAAGTGGAAGGTAGGACTAGACCTTAAAGATAATGCAATGCAAGAAAATTCAACACTTAGTTCCTTTGCCAGTGTAAATATTATGTTAGTTCATGAAGTCACATAAGCTCTTGATACAAAAAAACATATAGTTATTGTTGAGTCTCCATTGTGACACTTGTAATTCCCTATATTACCTTCTATCTGATCCTATTTTACCTATTCCATGTGTATCTTATTGACTGTTTCCTCCATAATACACTCGATGACCTTGTTCACGTGCATAAGGGGTAACTTATGATTAAAGCATGATTTGTTTAGTTTTATTGAGTTAATTTGATTAAATTCTTGATTATGTATGATACTAATCAATTTGACTCTTAAGCAGCATGATCCAGTACCAAGGCTCGACCTATTCCGATACCAGCCTGTGCTAATCTGGTACTAGAAATAATTCAAAATTTTGGAAAGCTTCTAGAGGCAAATCGGGCACATGGGTTTTGTCCAGAATGATATTTTCATGAGGAACCATGAGTCATAATTCACCCATATCACACGTGTGGACCTCCAGCTCAGGGGGAATGATTATGCCAAAGTTATAAAAAAAACTCAAACTGTCAACTTGCACCTCAATTTCCGTGCATATGCTATAAGATATGGAAATTCTAAAACATGGGTTTTGTCCAAAATATAAAAAATTGAGTATAATGAGGGCCGGGTTTCAAAATTAATTTTGTTTTGGGAGATATGGGTGGGGGACTAACTCGAATCTGCCCAAATTGTTAAAAAACCCAGATTTTTGGGATTTCTCCTAAAATTGTAAAAATTGTTTTCTTAGTTTGGAGATTCGGTTTCATCCATTCCTGCATGAATTTTATGTATAAATAAGACATCATAGGTCTGAGTAGAGAAGGAATTATCATGATGTAAGAATGGTTCTTAAAGAAGAATTGTTATGATGTAGAATGGATTCATGAAAATACTCTTTTTGTAAACCTACTTGTTGGAGATTAATGCAAGATTGAATTCAGTGATTTTGTCTCTCTTAGAAGTTAACATATGGTGATTTAAAAGCTTCCATGTTGGCATCGGCAAGGGCCACCGATCCAACTTGGTAAGCTTATTGTAAATTGTTAGTGTAGATTTTCATTTCATGTATTTGTTATTTTGATTTCATGATATTTTGTTTGATTTCACTATTCAAATTTGTTGCAAAGTGTGGTAATGTAGGAACAATTGGATCTCCCTATTTCACCATACATGAGATTTAATGGAGCATCCCACTTGTTAGTTTAGTTTCTCCAGGAGATAGATCTTAAGTTCATTTTTTCATTTCATGAGCCTCTAATGAACAGATTTGTCACCTAAGCAAGAACCTTTTGATTCACTGTTTGCTTGAGAAGTTTTGTTATCATTTTTCCCTTCTAAGTTTAGAGTTGTATTGTTGAAGTGTGCCCATATTTGTTTGTTAGTTGTTGTTAAGGATATTAGCTACAGATAACAGATTCAAAGTCCATCTTTCCACTTCATGAGCTTGTAAATGGGCAAAGCATTATCTGTGCAAAATCTTTTGAGTGCATGATTGCAAGTTTTGCTTTCTAATTTATGAATTGTGTGAAGAGTGTTATCTTTGAAAACATAATGTTTTTATATTGAATTTTTCTTCTTCAATCTATACTCATCAGACATAGAAACCTATATGTTATCGGCACATATAGTGCATCAACTCTACTGATTATGAATCTTGGTTGATAATTTATGTTTGGTAATATATTATGCAAATAATTGCACCAACATTTTGGTGCCGTTGCCGGAGAGTTGTAAACGGTAATAGGTAGTATTAGAATCAAATTTATTTATTGGTTTTGGATTGGTTTTATGGATGACCTATCAAGTTTGGTGTGCTTTTCTTTTGCAAACAGTTTTAAAATTTAGATCTTTAATGATAAATCATGTTTGGGGTGTTGTAAGAAAACCCCCCGAGTACTAATCTGTGTTGCGAAACAGGTATCATCAACCAGCTGGAGTAATTCAAGGATGATCAAGAGCTTGAAGAATGTTCCTCGAAGAACTTTCTCTCATTCTGGCAGCTGTCGGGATATCCTCCTCTCAGGAAGAACATATCTTCACAGCAGTCAAGAATCTAGTTGTCTCTCCACAGGAAGATTTGGAAGTCTCGTCGGATTCCTCTTGTCAATTTGTTAAGGAGAATAAAGAATCATGGATAGAATTCAATGGAGAGAAACCAATGGAACCTGAGATTGAGGAGTCCTTATCATGCCTCTCAACAGATCTTGTATGTACTCCAAAGACCAATCATCTTGAAGAGGATAATCTGCATAGCATAGTAGAGGAGGACATTCAGTGTGACCTAAACAAAGAAGAGAAAGAAGAATATAGTGATCCTATTGAAATATGGTTTCAATTAGTTATTAGGTCACACCACTCTTTTATTTATTGTTTGATCTCATCATCAAAGCAACTAGTCCTTCATACTTCAGTATGCATTAACATTTATCTTTTAAACCTGAGTATGGATATATTTCTAACCCTGTTACGCACATGGCTTCACTGGAAGTATTCCTATACTTGAAGGACATTTTCTTTTGTTCAATTAGAGTAGGATGGGTAAATAAATAAATAAATTTTGCACATAAGTACAATGCAACCTATCTTTCATACTTTTCATAAATGAGAATGTCAAAAGCTAATAAAGCAATCAATATAAGATCTTTTGTTCCTATAGTAGATTTCTTTTTAAAAGTTATGATGATTTTGTTTGGAATCTTATGAGAAGGGAATCACTTCATCCTCCAAGTGCAGACATAATAATGGAAGGGTTTCAAAAGAGGAAAAGACATCCTTGTCAATGGAAGATAACACTTAAGGGAGTGCTTCATGACCTGTTTCTTCAAAATTCTTCTTTTTCCTTAAAGTTGTTAAAAATGATGCATTCATGCTTTATATTTACTTATCTATTTTAAGACCACTATTTCACAAAGATGATCAATTCAATGATCGTTTTAATAAAATTTGAAACTAAATGCTAATTCCAAACCATTTTATTCATAGCTAATAATTCAACTTTTGACATTTTCCCTAAATTTTCTGTTTTTAAGCATGAATAAAAATCTAGTTTTAATTAGTTCTATTGGTTTGTTTTTAGCAGGTGTTCACAATTCTCTGAGCAGCCCTTTTAATCAGTTCACATTGTTTGCATGAGGCCATGCAAAACCTTAGGCATGGGGGAGTGGTTGTCGAAACCTTCATATTCTTTTGCAACTTCCGTTGGCGAGACCAAATCAACATGTTCAGTGTTGGGATTTGATAGTCATTTCCAGAATTTTGGTACCATTCTATTCCGGTAATGCAGAATTGAGTTCATCCGGTACTGCAAACAATGTTTGCCTCTGTGCTATTCCGGTACTGAAGCACAACCCTGCGTCCATCCGGTACTCAAGCGATCTGGTACTGGTAATAAGGTGTTGGTATCTCTAGTAATATATTCAAGTTTTGTTGCTCGATTTAAGTACTAGGACATATAAATTCAACATTTTTCGTTTTACTAAAGGAATTAGACTAATTATGCAGTAAACATATGGTTAATCTCAATTATTGCATGCTCCCTACCATTAAATTTTGCAAGCCCTCCTATACATCTCCTCGTATATTATCACTGAATTCCTTGGTGAAGTGGTTGTCATCATGAATGAGCAAAAATCATCCATCATATGCCCCTTGCATGTTCTTTCTATCAAGGATCATTTAAGTCTTGTGTTGAATTATTTTTACTCTCATGCACATCTTCCTCCTACATTTATACACTCAACCTTGAATGAATCATCCTTGCTCTCCTTTAAGAAGATATTTTCACATTTAGCTGTATATGATAATGGGTGCACTTGTCCTATTACCTCATTATTTTGAAGAAGTGATTGCTCATTTAAATATCCATTGAAAAGTGGTGACACCATTATGTATAGTACTAACCTAGTTGATTCAACAAGTTCTTATCCAAGTTTATCTTTACAAGTTTCTCTTGAGAGGTATTGATGAAAACCTCATGTGGTGGACCGCCCTTGCAAAACCACAATGAAATTTCATGAGAACCCTAATAGGATTAACTAGAGGGACCTCTTAATCATTATCCAAGATGTTCCATTATACATTGAATATATGAGATTTAAGTTGAATGTGGATGATGTCACCCTTGGGATATATGCAAACAATTAATTATGTGCCTAATAAATCTAAAACACTCTCGTACCACTTGCCTTCCTTATACTCTAAAAACTGTCAATGAACAGTATACATTATTCTAAATCTTTTGAGTAATATAATAAAAAAGAAGTATCAGGAAGTACAAGTAAACCCGTCAAGGTACTGAACAGGCCTGCTGACAACGGGGCCATTCTTGTATGGTACTAAGGTAAACCCGCCGGGGTATTGAACAGGTCTGCTGGCAACGGGGCTATGTCGGGTAAAGGGTGTTGGACAACTGAGAGGGGGGGGGGTGAATCAGTTGTTACCGTGCTTAAACAATTATGCTTCTTTTAAACTCTTTGCTGAGACACCAAATGATGATCACAATAATGCAGGGAAATAAACAATGGCACATTCAACATCAGTCACATATATGAGAAACACAGAGACAAATATTTCCTGAGGAAACCCATACAGGGTAAAAACCTCTTTTTCTTTATATGATAAGTAATGGTTACAATATTTACAGTATCATACATATGAGCACCAACTCATATTGAGGCTACAAACTCTGTTTTGCAAGATGCTACTTGCTGAGAGCACCAACTCTCTGTTTTCTCTAGCACCCACTACAAGGAAGCACCAACTCCCTGGTTTCTCTAGCACCAACTAGAAGGAAGCTCCAAGTCCCTGGTTTCTCTAGCACCAATTAGAAGGAAGCACCAACTCCCTGAGTGTTTTTAGCACCAACTAGATGGAAGCACCAACTTCCAATCATACATGCACCAACCTATAAAACAAAGAACAAGAGTTCTCCCTTACACCACCTTGCCACCCTGGTTTCTCTGGATACAACCAGATGGAAGCTACAACTCCCTGTGTTCAAGAACCCACTTGAAGCTTTGAGGACAACAGTCCTCCCGAGCACCTCCCAACCACTCTGAAATATTAATTCTTTTTTACTCAAACTTATTACAGTGATATAATGTTCAACAATGGCTTACCAGTCTTATCACTGTTCTGCTACATTTCGTTGCTCTGTCTACCTTATTGCCTTTCTGCTCACATCTCTTGCGCTGTCTGGTCTTCTGCTTTTTATGCTCTATGCGCCATCTCCATTCTCTGCACAGTTCCTCTTCTATGCTATTCAGCTGCTGCACTCTCCTCCTTCTTCATACCTGAATTACCTTGACCAACAACAATCACTACAACCTCCAACAACAACAGCCTAATCTCTTCTCTGTATCGTGTATTTATAGCTTCTGTGCACCTTGTGCATGCAATGTTCTCCATGCCTCTGCATGCATACTCTCCATCGTTATCCTCCACCTCTCAAGTGCTCCATCTGATCATCATCGTGACTCTTCAGCTTCTCTGGTGGTTCGCCCTGCGTGTCCAGTATCACTGGGTGTTATGCTGAGATTCCTCAGCCTCTCTGGTAGTTGAGACTCTTCGTCTTCTTTGTGACAGTCGAGATCACCTTCTCTGTTTCAGTTACGATCTCAATCCCATCCAGCTGTCAATCGCCTCTACGAGTCGTCTTCATTCCACTGGAAGATTCCATGTAACTCTTCTGCTCCTATGGAAATCACACCGAAGTCTCTTCGCATCCTCTGGTAGAACCCATCAATCGTTACTGGCAGTTTCACTGTGTCATGCAACAGTAGCCCTCCGATCTTGTTCAAATTCATCTGCAGCGTTGGATTAACTCTGAAGGGTATTGTCGTTATTTACATGTTTTGAACTTTCGCTGCGAACTTATGATCTTCATTGACCCTGATCGATGGTTCATGATCTTGTTGAATCAACAGTCCTGATCTCATCGTGACCTCGCATCTCGCTGTTCCTTCGTTGGATATTTTCATCACTCCAAGTCGCGATAGGCGAAGCTTCGAGATGGAGCTCAGATCAACGATCCACGTTCTTGGTAATCCGACGGTCCTGATCTTCTCGCAATATCGCATCTCGCGATTCTTGTGATGGAGGTTCTTGTCACTCCAAGTCACGATAGGCGAAGCTTCAAGATGGAGATTTATGGTGCTCTGATATTTCGCCACACGTCCTCTTGATCCAACGGTCCTTGATTAAATCATGATTTCTCATCTCACTGTTCTTTTGACTTTCCATTCAGCAAGATGACAATATCCCTCCATGTGTGATACCCCGCGCAGATCCAACGGTCCTCCTGTGATACGGATCCGACGGCCTTCTCTTTCTACCTCGCGACCTCGCGACTTGGAGTACCCAATGTTTGGACTCTCAATCTGTGAACTCCCGAGTTCGCGAGATCTCTCGATCTCTTGCCACCTATCCCCCTAGGTGGACGACTATAAATCTCTCGCCACTTCGCCGCCTTGCGTCCTCGTGCCTCGCGACTTTGAACACCCAATACTTGGGCCTTTATCCCATGAACCCCCGAGTTCGCGAGATCTCTCCGATCTCTGCCACGCGTCCTTCCCAGATGGACGGTCCCGATATTCTCGCCACTTCGCTGCCTCGCGTCCTTGCACCTCATGACCTTTAACACCAAATCCACTCTTCTTGTTTTTATTCAGATCTGACGACCCTCATGCTGTCGGGAATTTTGGATGGGATCCAACGATCAACGATGCTTCTCCTCCAAGTTTACACATCCTTCTTACTTGGAAGAATTTCGACTCTGCACTAATTCCTCCTAAGCCTACATTGTTCCTGTTTGTCCATCGATGCACATTCTGATCATTCCATCTTCACTATTGTACTTTCCATCAATGACAAGCATACGCTATCTGTTAAACATTTGCCAACAATCTCCCCCTTTGGCATTGATGGCAACTAAGGCACCCAAATTCTTTTCTCCCCCTTTGACATCAATGTCAAAGAAGAGACATGCTCCCCCTGAGCTATTGCAGTAAATTTAGGAGGCATGAGATAATCAAACAATACAAATATCCCCCTAACAGGATGAACTCTTTTAGGTATGAAACGAAATGACACCCAACTTCTGTCTGAGATATTCAAACGGTGTCTTGGCGAGGGGATTAGTAAAGATGTCTGCAATTTGTTCTGTAGTGGGAATGTAATGGACCTGAAAAATCTGATTGGTGACCTGCTCTCTCAGAAAATGATATTTTATGGGAATATGTTTTGTCTTGGAGTGGAGGACAGGATTTTTAGACACACTAATGGCACTTATGTTATCACAATGAATTGGGATCGGTGCAGTATATTTTACCTCTAAGTCTGCAAGTGTCTGAATCATCCATAATATCTGTGTGCAACAGGTAGCAGCAACAATGTACTCTGCCTCTATGGTTGATAGAGGGATGGAACCTTGCTTTTTACTAAGCTAGGCTACTAAGGAGTTACCCAAGAAGAATGCTCCTCCACTGGTGCTTTTTCTCTCATCAACACAATTTTCCCAATCTGCATCTGAATAAGCAGTCAACTAAAGACTTTGATTTCTGGG
>ML778777.1:335356-347051 GCA_009831015.1 Picea engelmannii | reverse complement strand
ACTACTTCTTGTTCTAATGATTCACATCTTGCCTTCTTTTCTGATAGTTGTTGTTTCAGAATCTCTTCGATTTTCTTTGCCTCTTCCAATTCTACTTTTAGTAGGACAAGGTCTTCATCAGGTTCTTTACTGTCTTTCTCGAGCTGTTTTAACAATTGTCTTTGCTTTCTGTTCTTGATTCTTAGTCTGTCAATCTCTTCCAATGCACTGATCAGTTCTCCTTCCATGTCAACCACAGCTTCTTCATCATCCTCATTACTACCTGTGCTTTGATTAGCATAATTCTCTTTGGCCATAAGTGTGAAGTCATTTAGTTTATCTTCAATAGATGAATCATTATCCTCTTCATCTGAAGGATCATCATCATTGTTTGTACAAAGACTTATCGTCTTAAAGTTATTCTCTTTAAAGAAATGTATGTGCTTGTATTTCTCCTCATCATCACAAGTCTGATTCTTTCCTTTGTAGGGACATTTGTTTGCAAAATGACCTATCCTACCACAGTTAAAACATTTGAAGGGAAATTTTCCTTTGTATTTGCCTGATCCCTTCTTCAAGCTCTTCACAAATTTTGCTTCAATTTCATCAGGCTCAGAATCCTCATTCTTTTCTGCTTTAAATGATGCTTCTCTGGAGGTGGGTTTATCTTTAACTATTCTCATTTCATATGCAGTCAATGTTCTGAGAAGTTGGTCAAACTGCAAGGTTTTCAGATCATTAAGTTCTTCTATAGCAGAGACCTTTGGGTTGAACCTATCTGGGAGAGTTCTCAAGATTTTCTGAACTAAAGAAGGTTCTCCAATTGTTTCACCAAGTGCCTTCATTGCATTTACCAATTCTCCTATTCTCAGAAAGTATTTTCCAATAGTTTCATCTTCCTTCATTTTCAGCTGTTCAAACTGTATTCTGTAGGTATGAAGCTTTGCATCCTTTACCTTCTCATTACCTTCATAACTGTTAATGAGTTTGTCCCACATTTCTTTGGCAGTTCCTAGATGCATAACTTTTATGAATTCTGCTTCTGCAAGACCACTTAAGATAACATTCATAGCCTTAGCATTGAAGCTAAATTCTAGTTTGTCATCCTTATTAGCTAGCACAACTGGCTTTACATAACCAGTCTCTACCACATCCCAGACATCTTCACCTAAATCCATTATGTAGGTTCTCATCCTAACTTTCTAGAAGGTAAAGTTTGTTCCATTGAATAGAGGGTCCTTATTGGTTGAGTTTCCTTCATGGCTTGACATGTTTAAGCTCTAGGATCTACCCTTAGATAAAAGGGGCCCACTCTGATACCAATTGTTGGACAACTGAGAGGGGGGGGTGAATCATTTGTTACCGTGCTTAAACAATTATGCTTCTTTTAAACTCTTTGTTGAGACACCAAATGATGATCACAATAATTCAGGGAAATAAACAATGGTACATTCAACATCAGTCACATATATGAGAAACACAGAGACAGATATTTCCTGAGGAAACCCATACAGGGTAAAAACCTCTTTTTCTTTATATGATAAGTAATGGTTACAATCTTTACAGTATCATACATATGAGCATCAACTCATATTGAGGCTACAACCTCTGTTTTGCAAGCTGCTACTTGCTGAGAGCACCAACTCTCTGTTTTCTCTAGCACCCACTAGAAGGAAGCACCAACTCCCTGGTTTCTCTAGCACCAACTAGAAGGAAGCTCCAAGTCCTTGGTTTCTCTAGCACCAACTAGAAGGAAGCACCAACTCCCTGAGTGTTTCCAGCACCAACTGGATGGAAGCACCAACTTCCAATCATACATGCACCAACCTATAAAACAGAGAACAAGAGTTCTCCCTTGCACCACCCTGCCACCCTGGTTTCTCTGGCTGCAACCAGATGGAAGCTACAACTCCCTGTGTTCAAGAACCCACTTGAACCTCTGAGGATAACAGTCCTCCCGAGCACCTCCCAACCACTCTGAAATATTAATTCTTTGTTACTCAAACTTATTACAGTGATATAATGTTCAACAATGGCTTACCAGTCTTATCACTGTTCTGCTACATTTTGTTGCTCTATCTGCCTCATTGCCTTTCTGCTCACATCACTTGTGCTGTATGGTCTTCTGATTTTTATGCTCTGTGCGCCATCTCCATTCTCTGCACAGTTCCTCTTCTATGATATTCAGCTGCTGCACTCTCCTCCTTCTTCATACTTGAATTACCTTTACCAACAACAATCACTACAACCTCCAACAAAAACAGCCCAATCTCTTCTCTGTACCATGTATTTATAGCTTCTGTGCACCTTGTGCATGCAATGTTCTCCATGCCTCTGCATGCATACTCTCCGTCGTTATCCTCCACCTCTCGAGTGCTCTATATGATCATCATCGTGACTCTTCAGCTTCTCTGGTGGTTCGCCCTGCGTGTCCAGTATCATTAGGTGTTATGCTGAGATTCCTCAGCCTCTCTGGCAGTTGAGACTCTTCATCTTCTCTGTGATAGTCGAGCTCACCTTCTCTATTTCAGTTATGATCTCAATCCCATCCAGCTGTCAATCGCCTCCACGAGTCGTCTTCATTCCACTGGCAGATTCCATGTAACTCTTCTGCTCCTCTGGAAATCACACCGAAGTCTCTTCGCATCCTCTGGTAGAACCCATCAATCGTTACTAGCAGTTTCACTGTGTTGTGCAACAGTAGCCCTCCGATCTTGTTCAAATTCATCTGCACCATTGGATTAACTCTGAAGGGTATTGTCGTTATTTACTCGTTTCACACTTTCGCTGCGAACTTATGATCTTCATCGACCCTGATCGATGGTTCATGATCTTGTTGAATCAACGGTCCTGATCTCATCGTGACCTCGCATCTCGCTATTCCTTCGTTGGAGATTTTCGTCACTCCAAGTCGCGATTGGCGAAGCTCCGAGATGGAGCTCAGATCAACGATCCACGTTATTGGTAATCCGATGGTTCTGATCTTCTTGCAATCTCGCATCTCGTGATTCCTATGATGGAGGTTCTTGTCACTCCAAGTTGTGATAGGCGAAGCTCCGAGATGGAGCTTTATGGTGCTCTGATCGTTCGCCACGCGTCCTCTTGATCCAATGGTCCTTGATTAAATCACGATTTCATATCTTGCTGTTCTTTTGACTTTCCAGTCAGCGAGATGACGATCTCTCACCATGTGTGATCCCCCGCGCAGATCCAACGGTCCTCCTGTGATCCAGATCCGATGGCCTTCTCTCGCTACCTTGCGACCTCGTGACTTGGAGTACCCAATGTTTGGACTCTCAATCTGTGAACTCCCGTGTTCGTGAGATCTCTCGATCTCTTGCCACGTGTCCCCCCAGGTGGACGACTATAAATCTCTCACCACTTTGCTGCCTCGCGTCCTCGTGCCTCGCAACTTTGAACACCCAATACTTGGGCCTTTATCCTGCGAACCCCCGAGTTCGCGAGATCTCTCTGATCTCTGCCATGCATCCTTCCCAGATGGACAGTCCTGATCTTCTCGCCACTTCGTTGCCTCGCGTCCTTGCACCTCGCGACCTTTAACACCAAATCCACTCTTCTTGTTTTTATTCAGATCTGACGACCCTCATGCTGTCGGGAATTTTGGATGGGATCCAACGATCAGCGATGCTTCTCCTCCAAGTTTACACATCCTTCTTACTTGGAAGAATTTCGGCTCTGCACTAATTCCTCCTAAGCCTACATTGTTCCTGTTTGTCCATCGATGCACATTCTGATCCTGCCATCTTCACTGTTGTACTTGCCATCAATGAGAAGCATACACTATCTTTTAAACATTTGCCAACAAAGGGAGTTGAAAAACATAAAGTGACACACTTAAAACTAAACATAAACCCTTGGGTATCATTCTGAAGAAATCATTATCAAATCAAGGCTAGGAGATGACCTTTATATCTCTCGGATGATGTTCTTAAGAACCTTCAAGTATCCACTTTAAAGTTCTATCTTTAAAATAAATAGGTTTTCATGAGAAGTGGGACCCTCATTATATGTAATTCACCTTACGTAAACAAGAAGAGCTTCATCTCTACAAACTTGGATAAGAAACAAGTTAATCATCTTGGGATGTATTCTTTTATGTGTTCCTCTCTTCAAATGATATCTAAATTATGCTTATATCACTTTTGTTTGAAAGGTAATCTAGCCAGGGGGGGCCTATTAGTCAAAGTCATTATGAAAACTCTTGGCCACTATCCTATAATCGTATTAGAGTCACATCCATCCCTTTCTCCTAACTTTGATTGAAAGCAGATTGGATAAGACTTAACTTCAGGGAATGCTTGATCGAGTGAGGAGTATCATCAATTGTGAAATTTTGAAGATCATTGTTGCATGAGGACATGCAATGACTTAAGCATGGGGGAATGCTGAGTCTCCATTGTGACACTTATAATTCCCTATATTACCTTCTATTTGAGCCTACTTTACCTATTCCATGTGTATCTAATTAACTGTTTCCTCCATAATACACTCGATGACCTTGTTCACGTGCATAAGAGGTAACTTATGATTAAAGCATGATTTGTTTAGTTTTATTGAGTTAATTCGATTAAATTTTTGATTATGTATGATACTAATCACTTTGACTCTTAAGAAGCATGATCTAGTACCAAGGCTCCACCTATTCCGGTACCAGCCTGTGCTAATCTGGTACTAGAAATAATTCAAATTTTTGGAAAGATTCTAGAGGAAAATTGGGCACATGGGTTTTGTCCAGAATGATATTTTCATGAGGAAATGTGAGTTAGAATTCATCCATATTTCATGTGTGGACCTCCAACTCAGGGGGAATGATTTTGCCAAAATTATAAAAAAAACTCAAACTGTCAACTTGCACCTCGATTTTCATGCATATGGTATCAGATTTGGAAATTCTAAAACACGGGTTTTTTCCAGAATATAACAAATTGAGTAAAAATAAAGCCGTTTTTCAAAATTAGAATTGTTTTGGGAGATATGGGTGGGGGACTAACTCGAATCTGCCCAAATTGTTAAAAAACCCAAATTTTGGGGATTTCTCCTAAAATTGTAAAAATTGTTTTCTTAGTTTGGGAATTTGGTTTCATCCATTCCTCCATGAATTTTATGTATAAATAAGACCTCATAGGTCTGATTAGAGAAAGAATTATCATGATGTAAGAATGGTTCTTAAAGAAGAATTGTTATGATGTAGAATGGATTCATGAAAATACTCTTTTTGTAAACCAACTTGTTGGAGATTAATGCAAGACTGAATTCTGTGATTTTGTCTCTCTTAGAAGTTAACATATGGTGATATAAAATATTCCATGTTGGCATCGGCAAGGGCCACCGATCCAACTTGGTAAGATTATTGTAAATTGTTAGTGTAGATTTTCATTTCATGTATTTGTTATTTTGATTTCATGATATTTTGTTTGATTTCACTCTTCGAATTTGTTGCAAAGTGTGGTAATGCAGGAACAGTTGGATCTCCATATTTCACCATACATGAGCTTTAATGGAGCATCCCACTTGTTAGTTTAGTTGCTCCAGGAGATAGATCTTAAGTTCATCTTTTCATTTCATGAGCCTCTAATGAATATATTCATCACCTAAGCAAGAACCTTTTGATTCACTGTTTGCTTGAGAAGTTTTGTTATCATTTTTCCCTTCTAAATTTGGAGTTGTATTGTTGAAGTGTGCCTAGATTTGTTTGTTAGTTGTTGTTAAGGATATTAGCTACAGATAACAGATTCAAAGTCCATCTTTCCACTTCATGAGCTTGTAAATAGGCAAGGCATTATCTGTGTAAAATCTTTTGAGTGCATGATTGCAAGTTTTGCTTTCTAATTTCTGAATTGCGTGAAGAGTGTTATCTTTGAAAACAGAGTGTTTTGTTATTGTTGGTTTTCTTATCTAAGTTATACTAAACAAACATAGTAGCCTATCTGTTATCAGCACATATATTGCATCAACTCTTTTGATTACGAATCTCGGTTGATAATTTATGTTTGGTAATATATTATGCAAATAATTGCACTAACAGTTACTGAGTTAGAAATATCCCTAGAGAATATCAAGGATGCCATGGAAATCAAGTTCAAAGAAAATATCTTAGAAACAAAACAGATCCATAGAGATGAGATACCGAAGCAACTTTAGATCCAAAAAAGGGAACTAAAAGAAAAATTCAATGAAACAACTTACCTCATCCAGAAAGCACAACTAGATGAGATTGAAAGACTCAAAGATGCACATACCCAAGAATTCACAAGAATCAAAGGCGAGAAGTATGAGATAAGAAATTATAATGAAAAGATTGAAGAAAAATCAGAAGACTACATCAGGATAATGAACTCTTAAATAAAACCATAGAAGAGAACCAAAGTCAAACAATTCTCTAGAAATTATAAAAGGAGAAGCCATCAAGATGACTAAAAAACTTAGGGACTCACAAAATAAATTCTTCTATGCACTCAACAAAATACATGAAACCAAATCCGATCAAATGAAGTTTAGTCTGCAGGTGAAGGATATGCGAGAAAACTACCAAAAGGCCCAAGAGTCATATAACAAAATTATTGAATGGAAGGATATTCATTAACACTCTCTCGAAACTTTTCCCGTGTATTCAGATAAGAAAATAATCAAGGATGTATGACTCTTAAATTCAGGGACGACGATGATCAAAGATATTAAGAACACCTAGTAGTAGGTCAGTGTAATAAGAAAAGAGCTGTGGAAGTCATCAAGAAACCTACTCACACAATTTGGATTGGATCCCTTGAGAGACTTAGAGAAGGCATAATCAACTCAAAAATTGGTAGAATATGTGGAAAGAGGGAGAAATCTCATCATGAAGTCCATTGAAGTCATAAATGAAGTTAAAGTAGAGGTTATAGAGACAAGGTTAATACAAACCTCTAGGTTAATTTCTCTAATTGAAGATTCCTTGCAATGCGTAGAGCACAAATTGAAGACACAAATTATTACCCCCATCTACAACAATGAAATGGATATTGAAAGGACACATATCTGTAGAGTGGATACTATACTCAAGGATTTCAATATGTGGAAAAACTTCATAAACAGGTTGCAACCTACAAGGTCGACTTCATTATTATATCGTAACTGAATTTTGTAGTAGAATCATATTTTTCTAATTATTATAGTACCCTAATCGGGAAAGAGAACCAAAGTGTTATCTCAGTTCTTTGATAGTTTGACAGTTAGAGAAATACACAAATCTTCTCTTCGTATTCTATAAAATATAAGAATGAAAAAGGGAAAGGACTTTTGTGATTTTGCAATTCAGATGGTATTACTACTTTTGTTTGAATAAATATAAAGAGGAATTTTGGAGACATGTGATTCTAGTGAATGTGTTTGATATTTTTCTTAAGTCTTTACTTTTTATCTTTGTTCTATGAGTTTGATTGTGTGAACTATTTATGCAGTTTTCTCTCAGGAATAAATTATCACGTGTTTCCTTTATTAAATACATTCATAATGTTATTAAACTCGAGCACAATTTTTTGTTAACATGTTTAATTACATTACATATTTATTCATTATCTAAATGTATGAATTATTTCTAATTCAAAAGATATCATTCTTGACTGCATTTAAGTTTTGTTAGTTAGCTCATGATCAGGATAGGTTTAATTTAGTGTAGAACTACATCTTAGTTTTTTTTTTTATATTGTAATTCATCTGAGAACCTTTGGTTATGAGATTCACATTTAGATAATTAAGTTAGAGTGGCAACCAAGCCAATATTCTGGTTGGAAACACTATCCCAAACAAGAGTGGGTCTAATTGAGACCCACCATTAAGAATTCTCCCTTACCTGTTTAATCGGGTCATTTGGTCTCGTCAACAAAAATGGCGCTAAAAGGAGGGCTATAGAACTGAATGGCTGTAAATAGAAACACAAACCCTTCTCGTTATACTTCATTTTCCAGTGATTCTCATCAATTTTGTTCTGAGCAGGTTTTGCTTCCCTCCTCATATGTTGTGAACACACTGAATCATTACCAGTATTCAATTTGCTTCCATTCATTTCAAATCTACATTTTCTTCACCGCAACCCTCTATATTAACCATCTCTCAGATTGATACCATTCTTAGATTGTCCTAGGAGTGTGTAGATCGTGTCCTAACTAGAAAATGTAGCAGAGAGATAGGTAAACCTCCTATTGAATATTCGCTACCTCAAGTTCATGAGAATCCTCACAATGGAGATCCTTTATTTATCGACCTTTTAACTTATCAAGAAAATCCTATTGTTGGAATCACATAATATCACCTACCCCAAGATACATCAGATTTTCCGAGACTTTCGATTTTGAACTTGAACATTTCTTGCTTGCCGGTGGTTCCAGTGGTAGACCTCCCTCTCCTCCCAAATCTACACCTTATACACCAAGAACTGAGTCAAGAGATGACTCTGAGGAGGAAGAAGAACATGAGAGTGGACCAGAAAACAAACCATTACAACTTGTCTTGTATCACCCTCCAAATATGGTCAGAGCTAATGCAAACAAAAATCCCCTGCCCTATTAGCCTTGGCTTGTTCCTAATGCAATCATCGTACCTGTGATACTTCATTACATGCCTAAACACCTTGAGAAATTCTTTCCAAAGTTTGAATGTGACTGAAAGGATTTTGCTGAAGACAACGTAAAGAAACTATTGGTTTCTGTAAGACTACAAAATTTTTGGTATGAAGATGTTGTTTGCCGGTTGTTCCCCTTTATATTTGAGAATAAAGCTTCGAAATGGTTCTTCTCTTTGGAGGAAGTCTCCATTACTAGTTGAAGAACTTTTGGGGCCATTTTTATTAGGAAATTTGGGGAAAACAAAGTGCCAACAACTTTAGTCCTGGAACTATCAAGAATTAAATTGGATTTTAAGGGTCAATGACTACAATGAATGTTTCCTTACTCTATTGAAGCGAATCCCATGAGCTTCTAAACTTGTTGAAGAAGTTTCCATTGAATTATATACCTCTAGTTTACCCATGTCCATGGTGATTTTTGTTAAGAATGCTGAGAAATCCACCCTTGAAGAATATTTTCAGGAAGCTCTTAAAATTGAAAAGAACATGTTGAGTTTAAAAGGGAATCTTGGGGCAGAACCATCCAAAGACAAGGGTAAAACCAAAGAAACCATGTCCAAACCCTCATAAGAGAAGAAGTATTCTGATTCCATGGATGTGGAAGCTCTCTAGATATTTTTCAAAAAAATCTACAATGAACTGATAGATTTGAAGAAGACTGGTGGAGAAGGATCTTCAAACTCAAAGCAATTTTTTAGATTTTGATGCAGGGATTTTTTCGTGGATTTTTCGAGTGTCATAAATTTTGACTCGGTTATCCATTTGGGATGAAATTTTATGGCGAGTTTCTTATTCACTTCCATGCCGATCAAATCTATTTGATTGGACATCATTTCGACACTTTTTCGGGGCCGAATTCCTTCATATAAGGCTTCAAATGGGGTTTTAATGTTTTTATGAGAATTTTTAATTTTTCAATTATTAGTTATCTCTTAGTTTATGAGCTTAATCAGAAAAGATAGTTCACAAATAGTTTCATTCTAGTTAGCTATTAGTTAGTGTTAATTTTTAGAGTCGTGCGAGAATTTTCTAAATTTAGTTGTTTTTTCTAAAAATTAGTTGTTTTTCTAAAATTAGTTGTTTTCAAAAATCCTAGATAGTAGTTATAAGGGGTTGAAATTTGATTTTAATAGTTAGGATGGACAAGGAATAAAAGAGAGTTAATTTTCCATTCTCCTGTTTTTTCTTGGTTTATTTGATCTTGTGAATGAATCTCAGGCTTTGGCTACATCGGATTTCCTCCCAAGAAAGATAAGAGTATTCCCCCAACAAATAAAACCAGTCCTTCCTAGGAAGATGGGATTAATATGGAAGATATTGTTCAAGCCTTACAAACCTGGGCTACATAAAATATGATTGAGGTCAAGGACTAAGGAGAATAAAGACATGGACAACAAGAACAATCTCAGGAATCTCAAGGAACATAAGAGCCACGTGTGAATTCATTTTAGGATATCTCTTATGGTGGAGAGGAAGAATAAATAGAGGAAATACACCCATCCCAAAATGTTGTAACTACTAGAAGTTCAAGCAAGAAAACTTCATATAATACCCTAAACACTTCCAATCCTCCTATAAATACCACTTCCAATACCAATAAAACCCAATCGCCTTCCAACTTGATTGCTCCCAACCTTTCTAAAATGACATCCTCCAACCACAAAGATAATGATCGAAGGCCTAAGTCAATTGCTCCTTCATTTTCCCCATCAAAATTGGAATATGATTTCTTGGAATAATTGAAGAAAACTAAAGCCAATATTTCCGTGTTTGAACTCATGAAACTCCCTCGGATTTAGGAAATTTTTATTAAAACATTATAGGGAAATAATTCCAATGGAACTAAAGAAGTTAATGCATGGGAGAAGAAGGGAACAACCAAAACTAGTCTATCCAACAATGACACTCAATCCAAGATTCAAGTGGCCACAAATGCATCATTAATTGGACAAAGGTCAAGATCTACTACCCCCCTTTCATAATTACTTTCAAAATATTTAAGAATAATGTTCATAATTTCATGGTAGACTCGAGAGATTCCTCTAATGTGATGCCTCTTAAAGTATGTGAGAAGATTAATGTCAAGCCTGCAACATCTGATATCCAAATTATTCAATTAGAAAGAACTTGAGTCAAAGTAATTGAAGAACTAAATAATGTTTTAATTAGAATGTATGTTAATAATAAAATTCATTAGACTATTGATATTATTGTGGCAGACATACCTGACAATTATGGCATGCTTTTGAGTAGAGATTGGTCTTCTATGTTGAATGGATATTTCACTACTAATTTATCACATTTATGGCTTCCTTTCACTGGAAACTTGATCAAATCAAAATTTATAGAGAAAGATATATGAAGCACGTGGTTACTGATTTAAATGACCCAAATGAACTTGTGATGTTTAATAATTCAATTTTAGGAAATTGTTCATATGAAACATTTTTTGGGAATTACACATCTGAAATATCTCCTTTTGCATAATAAAAAACACAATTTGAAATCATTCACTGCACTCAAATTGTTGATCCTAACTATGATATAGTAGATCAGAATAACATTATGATACAAATTTTATGAGCATAACGAAATGAATACAAATTATTAAAATATTCTTAACACATAATAACAAAGATAAAATAAAATTGGTTTTCTATTCAATAAGGAAATAAGCTGAAACTGTAAAATGCAGCGGAAAACAAACTTGCTAGAGTGGTGGCTGCTTATCTATGAGAAGAGATGTGACATTTGAGCTCATTCGCAAGAATATTATTACTGTTCGACAACACAGGTATTCCAACAGAGGACAAACACCTTCAGTAACCACTCACATAACCAGATCAAAGATCAACACACCGATGTTTTCACGTGGTAAAACCCCTACGGGGAAACATCCACAGCCCCAACCAACGCGACCACTTGGAGCAGTTTATTAATGCAAAAACAAAGATTACAGAGATATTTTACAAGAGAGTTTCTCACAATTGATCATTGGCAAATGACCCTCCATGCTCTTTAAATAGAGATCATGGACCAATCGGGTGTTAAGCCACGAATCAATGGCCGTTAAGATCGAGGAGAGTATGAACCGTC
>ML778777.1:310740-330698 GCA_009831015.1 Picea engelmannii | reverse complement strand
TAATGCAAAGAAAAAGATTACAGAGAGATTTTACAAGAGAGTTTCTCACAATCGATCATCGACAAATGACCCTCCATGCTCTTTAAATAGAGATCATGGACCAATCGGGTGTTAAGCCACAGATCAATGGTCGTTAAGATCGATGAGAGTATGAACCGTCAGATCACTCTATGTCGGGAACATATTGTGACCGTCGAATTGCCTAACTACAAATGCATATTAATGCATACTAAAGAAACACACTTTTACCTAACGACATATTAGACCAAGTAGATCTTAACTAACTCCTAAGTGTCTAAATATCCTAACAATTACAATGAGGCTTTGAAGGCCTTTTTACGATAAAAAGGAATGTCAAAAACCCTAGACATCCAAAAACCTAACCCTAGGAGATGAAGCGCCAAAAGTCATGTGGGCCCCGTTTTGGTAAGTTAGTACATCAACTTCCCGGGCTTGTAACTTTTGCATATGATCTCTATTTTAGGCGCACGATAGCCCGTTGGAAAGGTATTGTTGAGGAGATTCATTTTTGGGGCTCAATCAGAGCCTTTCACTATCATTAAGAATCTCAATCCCAAAAAAATTCATTTAGGCCCTGGAAGTTAAAAACTGCTAAAAATAGTAAATTGCCAAAATTGCCAGAAAACTGTTTTGAGCGAGTTGGAAAAGGTGGGTGGCCATCGATATCCACCTAGATAAATCCTCTCTCATTAGGAAGCAATGGTCTCCATTGCATTTATTTCCCTCATCAGATGAGGAAATTTCTGTTGAATTTGGCCCTGGATGAGCCACTTCCCTTGGTGCATGAGCTACCCTGCTTTGACGACTCGATAAAGATCGATCCTTTGATGTTGAGTGCCCTTGATATGTGTGTCCACAATATGATCACCAGATTCTTGTTGTATGTACTTAGGGTTGATATTTGTTGGTGTTAACTGCTCTGTTATCTTTGAGGTGTCCAATAATGGTGGAAAATATGGTTGAAGGAGAGCCACGTTGAAGACTGGGTGTAGGCCAAGGAAAGAGGGAATGTTGAGCTCAAAAGGATTGTCACCGACAATCTTGGTGATGTTTTATGGCTCATAATGGAGTGGGAAAATTTTCTGATGGGGCCCTGTAAGGCATTCTTTCTACAAGTGCAACCAAACTTTGTCTCCAACCTGAAACTTATGTGGCACCCGATGTTGATTATGGTGTTGCTTGTACTTAGAATTATAATTCTGTAGAATATCCTGAACCTGTTGGTGGATGTGCTGGATATGATCAATGAACCAAGTGGCTTTGTCATCTTCTGGTGAATCAGGGGATGAGCAGACGAGGTGGTCACTAGGGCTATTGCAACATCCATGGGGTCCAATGGTTGGAATCCCAACCCCACCTTAAAGGGGATGTGGCCAATTGAGCTATGCAGGGCTCAATTGTAGCTATGATGCACATAGGTAAGACTCTCATTTCATGTGCGGGGGTGTTTTGAATTGTACATGCATAGGATATGTATGATCATCCAATTGATAACCTCAGTTTGGCCATTTGTCTGGGGGTGGAAGGAAGTGGATTTGGTGGGCTTGGTATCCAACAATGACCAGAGGCTTGACCATAATGTGCTGAGGAAATGACTATCATGGTATGAGATAATGGTTTGTGGGATCCCAAAATGTAACCATACTCATTCAAAGAAGAGCTTGGCAGTGGCTTCTACTGTGATGTTCTTCTTGTGGGAAACTAGAATCACCATCTTGGAAAAGCAATTAACAACCACAGAAACACTGTCATTTCCCCTCTTGGTGGATGGGAGGCCAAACATGTAATCCATTGAGATGGATTCCCATGGCCTGTCAAGAGTGGGAAGAGGGGTGTACATGCCCTGTTTCTTAGTGGTCGGTTTGGAAATAGCGCAAGTGGTGCAAGACTTGATATACTTGCCAACATCCTGTCAAATTTTCAGCCAGTAGAAATGTTTCAATAGGACTACCAGTGTCTTTTAGATGCCAAAGTTTCCTACCACACAACTGTAGTCAGCTTCCCAAATCAGCTTTGCGCACTCGCTTGATGGAACACAGAGATGTCCTAGAAGGCACAACAACCCATCTTGAAGATGCAAATTAGCGACCACTAAGTTGGCGCCAAACATTTGGTAGGTGGTGGAGAAGTCAGGGTCTGTCTCGTAGAGGTGGGGCCATCTGGAGGTCTCATGGCCACAAGAGTCTATCATCACAGTGAGTTCCATGACTAGAGGTCGGCTGAGGAAATCAAAAACTCAGTTGGTACTTCTTGTTTTATACTTGATGTTGAGGTGGAACTGTTGTAAGTATGTGGACCACTTTTGATGGCGGTCATTCTGCAATTTTTTCTTGGGTCTGCATGAGCTATAGTTGCTTGTGATTAGTGTGGATGACTATCTCCTTCCCAAGAATGTAATGTCTCCATTGGCAGCAGGATTTCAAAATGGAGTACATTTCTTTGTCATAAGTAGGGTACTTACAAACATCATCTGATAGTGTCTCACTATGATATGCCACGAGGTGGCTGTGTTGAGTGCGAACGACACCCACAACATAGTCTGAAGCATCTGTCTTGATCTCAAATGGATGACATAGGTCCAATAATGAAAGTACCGGGGATGAGCACAAACGCTTCTTCAAGTCATCGAAGGCTTATTGTTGGGACATTCCCCACACAAATGTTTCATTACCGCCACCCCTGGTTACTTTGTTGAGGGTCCATGCGATATGAGAGAATCCCAACATGAACCTGTGATAGAAATTGGTGAGGCCTAAGAAGCTCTAAAGTTCAATGAGTGTGGTTTGGGTTGGAAATTCACAGATGACCTGAATCTTGGCTGGATCCACATGCACACCATGCTGATCAATGATGTAGCCTAAGTAATGGACCCTGTTGATGTTGAAGGATCATTTTTCCAAGTTTGCATATAGTTTGTGCTACCGGAGGGTGTGTCGAACCTACTGAATATGCTGCAAGTGTTCCACCCAAGTCTTGCTATAGATGAGGATGTCATCCATATACACCACTACAAAAGTATTGGTGAAAGGTCATAGGATATCGTCCATCATCCTCATAAAATTTGTTGGAGCATTTATCAAACCAAAGGGCATGAACAACCATTCAAAAAGACCTTCTTTTGACTTGAAGGCGGTCTTCCATACATCTGTTTGTTCTATTGGGACTTGGTGGTAGCCAAACTTCAGATCAATCTTACTGAAGTATTTGGCCCCCATTAGCTGATCAAAGAGGTTGTCGATTCAAGGAATCGGGTAACAGTTTTGGACTGTGATTTTATTCAGAGCTCGATAATCAATGTAGAGTCTCCAGGTCTCATCTTTCTTTTGCACCAACACAATTTGGCTCCCACAAGGCGATGAGCTGGGATGTAATATTTTATCTATTAGAAAAGTTATGGACAGAAAAATAGCCTTCTAGTAGATTCAACCACTTGTCTACAACATCTGCGTCTATCTGACCTTCAAATATAGGAATATTGAAGTTGATTTTTACCTTGGAGGGTGAGGTGCCTCCACTCGAGGAAGATGCGTCGCCTGTTGGTAACCACTGGAGGATTTGCGTGAAAATATCCATCATCTTGTTCCTCTGTTGCATGAGGGATTCCTCAAGTAAAAAATTGAAAGGATCTTCTGTCCCATCATCCTTATTTTCTCCTTCCATGGTAGGTCACTTGTGCGTGCGAGAGATTTTTTCTCAAGAGAAACAAGCTCGAGACCCAATTCTTTGTACCCTAACCTTGTTGGGGACATGCATTAAGACGACAAGGAGCAGACCGCTCTGATACCAATGATCTAGATTTTATGAGTAGAATGAAATGAATACAGATTATTAAAATATGCTTAACATAGAATAACAAAGATACAATAAAATTGGTTTTCTATTCAATAAGGAAATAAGATGAAACTATAAAATGCAACGGAAAATAAGCTTGTTGGAATGGTGGCGACTTATCTCTGAGAAGAGATGTGACGTCTGTGCTCATTCGCAAGAACATGATTACAATGAGGATATGAAGGAATTTTTACAATAAAAAGGAATGTAAAAAACCCTAAACATACAAAAACCTAACCCTAGGAGATGACCCGCCAAAAGTCATGTGGGCCCCGTTTGGGTAAGTTAGTACATCAACTTCCTGGGGTTGTAACTTTTGCATGCGATCTCTATTTTAGGTGCACGATAGCCCGTTGGAAAGGTATCGTTGAGGATAATCATTTCGCGGGCTCAATAAAATACTTTGGCTATCTTTTAGAAGCTCAAACCTGAAAAACGTTCATTTAGGCCCTCAAAATGGCCCCAAAAGTTAAAAACTGCTAAAAATAGTAAATTACCAAAATTGACAGATTTTTTTTTGAGCAAGTTGGAAAAGGTGGGTGGCCACCAATATACACTTGGATCATTCCTAAATCCTTAGGAATAAATGGTATCTATTTCTTTGATTTCCCCCATCAGATGAGGAAATTTCTACTGAATCTGGCCTCGGGTGAGCCACTTGCCTTGGTGCAGGAGCTGCCCTGCTTTGACGAATCTATAAAGATGGATCCTTTGATGTAGAGTTCCCTTGATCTATGTGTCCACAATATGATCACTGGATTCTTGTTGCATGCAGTTAGGGTTGAGCTCTGTTGGTGTCAATTGCTCTTCTATCTCTGAGGTGTCCAATAATGGTGGGAAATATGGTTGAAGGAGAAGCATGTTGAAGACTGGGTGCAGGCCAAGGAAAGGGGGAATGTTGAGCTGAAAATCATTGTCACCCACAATATTGGTGATGGTGTATGACCCATAATGGAGTGGGTGAAGTGTCCTATGGGGCCATTTAAGGCATTCTTTCTGTAAGTGAAACCAAACTTTGTCTCCCACCTAAAAATTATGTGGCACCCGATGTTGATCATGACCCTGCTTGTACTTGGAATTAGAATTCTTTGAATATCCTGAACCTATTGACAGATGTGATGGATCTGCTCAATGAAACAGGTGGATTTTTCAGCTTCTGGTGGAGTAGGGGACGATTCATCCGAGGTGGTCACCAGGGGTATTGCAACATCCATGGGGCCCAATGGTTGGAATTCCAACCCCACCTGAAAGGGGTTGTGACCAGTTGTGCTATGTAAGGCTCAGTTGTAGCTATCCTGGACATAGGGAAGAATCTCATCCCATGTGCGGGGGTGTTTTGAATTGTACATGTGCAAGATATGTACGATCATCTGATTGACAACCTCAGTTTGGGCATCTATCTGGGGGTGGAAGGCAGTGGATTTGGTTAGCTTGGTATCCAATAGTGACCAGAGGCTCGACCAGAATGTGCTGAGGAACCAACTGCCACAGTCTGAGATAATGGTTTCTGGGATCCTAAAATGTACCCATACTCGTTAAAGGAAGAGATTGGCAGTGGCTTCTACTATGATGTTCTTCTTGCAGTTGGATAAAATCACCATCTTGGAAAAGTGATCAACAACCAAAAAAACATAGTCATTTCCGCTCTTGGTGGATGGGAGGCCCGACATGTAGTCCATCGAGATGGATTCCCATGAAATTTTAGGAGTAGGTAGAGGGATGTATAGGCCCTGCTTCTTAGTGGTCGGTTTGGAAATATCACATGCGGTGTAGGACCTGATATACTTGCCAACATCCTGTCAAAGTTTCAACTAGTAGAAATGTTTATGCAACACTGCCACTGTCTTTTCGATTCCATAGTGTCCTGCCACCCAATTGTAGTGAGCTTCCCAAATCAGCTTCATGTGCTCCCTTCATGGAACACAGAGATGGCCCAGACACCACAAAATCCTGTCTTGAATATGAAAATTAGCGACCACTGAGTTGGTACCCAAAATTTGGTAGGTGGTGGAGAAGTTAGGGTCTATCTTGTAGAGGTGGGGCCATCCAGAGGTCTCATGGCCATAAGAGTCTAGCACTGTGGTGAGTGTCGTGACTGGAGATCGTCCGAGGTAATCAAGAAATCAGTTGGTACTTCTTATTTTATACTTGATGTTTAGGTGGAACTGTTGTAAGTATGTGGACCACTTATGATGGCGGTCATTCTACAATTTTCCTTGGGTCTGCATGAACTGTAGTGGCTTGTGATCAGTGTGGATGACTATCTCCTTCCCAAGAATATAATGTCTCCACTGGCGGTAGTATTTCACAATGGAGTACATTTATTTTTCGTAAGTAGGGTACTTATGAACATCATCTGGTAGTGTCTCACTATGATATGCCATGGGTCGACCGTGTTGAGTGAGAATGGCACCCACAACATATTCTGAAGATTCTATCTTGATCTCAAATGGATTTTGCAGGTTCGATAATGAAAGTAATGGAGATGAGCACAAACGCTTCTTCAAGGCATCAAAGGCATGTTTTTGGGATAGGCCCCACACAATGTTTTCCTTACCGCCACCCCTGGTTAGTTGGCTGAGGGCCCATGTGATATGAGAGAATCCCAACACAAATATGCAATAGAAATTGGCGAGGCCTAAGAAGCTCCAAAGTTGAGTGATTGTGGTTGGGGCTAGCTAGTCATGGATGACCTAGATCTTGGCTAGATCCACATGAAAACAATGTCGATCAACAATGTAGCCTAAGTAATGGATCATGTCCATGCTGAAGGAACATTTTTCCAAGTTTTCATATAGTTTGTGTTGCTGCAGGGTGTGCAAAACCTGCTGAATATGATGCAAGTGTACCGCCCAAGTCTTACTGTAGATGAGGATGTCATCCAGACACACCACTATAAAAGTATTGGTGAAAGGTCATAGGATATCACCCATCATCCTTATAAAAGCTACTAGAGCATTTGTCAAACCAAAGGGCATGGACAACCATTAAAAAATACCTTCTTTTGACTTGAAGGTAGTCTTCCATATATCTGTTTGTTTTATTGGGACTTTGTGGTAGCCACACTTCAAATCAATCTTACTGAATTATTTGCCCCCCATGAGATGATCAAGGAGGTCATCAATTTGGGGAATCAGGTAACAGTTTCGGACTGTGATTTTATTCAAGGCCCGGTAATCAATGCAGAGTCGCGAGGTCCCGTCTTTCTTCTATACCAACACGATTGGGCTCCCACACGACGATGAGCTAGGACATATGTGCCCCTTGTGGAGCAATTCTTGGATCTATCTCTTGATCTCCTCATTTTCTATCATAGAGTGGTGGTAGACTGGCCCATTGGGTAGAATTGCACATGGGGTCAGATCGATGGGATTCTTGACCCGAAAGTGTAGAGGTACCCCGGTATGAGAGGAGAAGATATCTGAGTATTCTTCCACAAAATTATCCACTTGCTTCTGTTGTGTGGAGAGGTCGACTACAGAGGCCCTGGATGTGGCTGTGATATTTTGCTCACTCTGAGAGAGAATCACGAAGAATAAAAATTTCCCGGTCTGAAAGATGGCCTTCCTTCATTGCTTGGAAGAGATTAAGGAAATAACACTAGGAGGGACTGCCTCGATTATCCTGTACAATTTACTCTTCAAAGTAATAATAAAACTATAAGGCCTAGACTCATATACAACATGATGTTTCCATAAATAAGGTTGGCCCAAAATAAAATTACAAACTTTGAGAGGAGCAACATCACACAATACCTTGTCTTTGAAGCGGTTGATTTCGTACGATAGTCGACATTGTTGGATGATGCAGAGATCGCTTCCTTGGCGGAGCCATCCAATGATGTAGGGTTGTGGGTGAGACGTTTTTGGCAGGGCAAACCACTTGATGACCTCTGCTGAGATGAGTTTATTTTGGTTATTGCTATCAATGATGAAGTGCATCGGGGTGCCTTTTTCCCACATCTTTGAATGGAAGAGGTGCCCGCCTTCTTTTGGCTCATTTGGTTCACCAGGATGGATCTTGGTTGTAGCAACGGTGGCACTGGGTTTCACATCAATGATCCATCTTTCCATTTATGGTTCTGACTCAGAGTCAGAACCTGCATATGATTCAGAGGCTTTCACTTCGGCCACCAAAAACTTCTTTGAGCGACAATCATCAGTGTTATGCCAAGGGCTCTTATGGAATTCACACCACTTCCTAGTATATTTATTTGTCTTTCTGGTGTCCTTATTTGCTTGCATCTTGGACTGGTTGTCCTGGTATTGTCCCTCTTTTATGTGTCCTTTTTTCTCTGGGTTGGGGCCACCCCTTCTTGGATTTCGCTGTGAGGGGTTCCCAGTCCCAAATTGCCGCGTGTTTTGTTTGAGCTTCTACTTGATTTTGACGACATATCAGTAGGCCGCACCCTAGGACGAAATGTCAAGAAATTCCATTTTGGTTTGGATGTATCTATATAGAGCACCATGATACTTGAGCACCAGATGTCACTCTGAATATATGATACCCAGCTTGGTGCGCAAGTATGGGAGATATTTTTGAACTCTGGCACTTCTTGGTCTCTTTCTTGCCGCAGTGTGGTCCATTTGGTATACAAGTCATCATAACTTCTGACACAGTAGTATTTCTCCTTAATAACATCCCATAAGTATTCCTAGGTGGTTTCAACTTTAAATAATGAGGGTCCCTCTGTTTCATTTTTCTCACAGAAATTTTCCCACCAATATTTGACATGGGGAATGACTTTGAGGAGTGCAAAAGTAATATTTTCTCGATTTGAAAGATTATGGAAAAAAAATACCTTTCTAGTATATTCAACCACTTGTCTACAGTATCTGCATCTATTTGAACTTCAAATATAGGAATATTGAAGTTTATTTTTTCCTTGAAGGGGGAAGCACCTCCGCTCGAGGAAGATGTGTCGCCTGTTGGTAGCCTCCGAAGGATTTGCGTGAAACTATCCATCATCTCGCTCCTCTGTTGTGTGAGGGATTACTCAAGCAAAAATTTGAAAGGATCTCCTATCCCATCATATTTATTTTCTCCTACCATGAGAGATCTCTTGAGCATGTGATAACTTTTTTCCTCAAGAGAAACAATCTTGAGACCCAATTCTTTGTACCTTGACCTCGTTGGGGACATGCATTAAGACGACAAGGAGAAGACCGATCTGATACCACTGATCCATAATTTATGAGAAGAAAAAAATGAATATAGATTATTAAAATATGATTAACATAGAATAACATAGATACAATAAAACTAGTTTTCTATTCAATAAAGAAATAAGCTGAAACTGTAAAATGCAGCGAAAACCAAGCTTGTTGAAATGGTGGCGACTTATCTCTGAGAAGAGATGTGAAAACCACAATAATTCGTAAGAATATGATTACAATGAGTATCTGAAGGCCCTTTTACAATAAACAGGAATGTCAAAAACCCTATACATCCAAAAACCTAAACCTAGGAGATGAAGCACCAAAATTCATGTGGGCCTCGTTTGGGTAAGTTAGTACATCAACTTCTTGGGGTTGTAACTTTTGCATACAATCTCTATTTTAGGTGCATGATAGCCCGTTGGAAAGGTATCTCTGAGGAGATTCATTTTTGGGGCTCAATTAGAGATTATGGATAGCATTGACAATTTCGATCCAGAAAAAACTTCATTTAGGCCCTCAAAGTGGCCCCGGAAGTTAAAAACTGCTAAAAATAGTAAATTACCAAAATTGACAGAAAACTATTTTGAGCGAGTTGGAAAACGTGGGTGGCCACCAATATTTGCCTAGATCAATCCTTCCTCCTTAGGAAGAAATGGTATCTATTGTGTTGATTTCCCCCATTAGATGAGAAACTTTTTGTTGAATTTGGCCCCGGGTGAGCCACTATGTCGAGTGCCCTTGATCCGTGTTTCCAAAATATGATCATTGGATTCCTCTTGCATGTAGTCATGGTTGATATATCTTGGTGTTAATGGCTCTTCTATATCTGAGGTGTCCAATAATGGTGGGAAATATGGTCAAAGTAGAGCCATGTTGAAGACTGGGTGCAGACCAAGTAAAGGGGGAATGTTAAGCTCAAAAGCATTGTCACCCATAGCCTTGGTGATGGTGTATGGCCCATAATGGAGTGGGAAAATTTTCCAATGGGGCCCTGTAAGGCATTCTTTCTGCAATTTCAACCAAACTTTGTCTCCCACTTGAAACTTATGTGGCACCCGATGTTGATCATGACGTTGATTGTACTTGGAATTAGACTTCTGTAGAATATCCTAAACCTGTTGGCAGATGTGATGGATCCACTCAATGAACTGGGTGGATTTTTATGCTTTTGGTGGATCAGGGGATGAGTCATCTAAGGTAGTACCAGGGGTATTACAACATCCATGGGGACCAATGGTTGGAATCCCAACCCCACTTGAAAGGGGCTGCGACTAGTTGAGCTATGCAGGGATCAATTGTAGCTATCCTGGACATAAGGAAGACTCTCATCCCATGTGCATGGGTGTTTTGAATTGTACATGTGCAGGATATGTATGATCATCTGATTGAAAACCTTAGTTTGGCCATCTGTCTGGGGGTTGAAGGCAATGGATTTGGTGAACTTTGTATCCAACAGTGACCAGAGGCTCAACCAAAATGTGCTGAGGAACCGACTGTCACGATCTGAGATAATGGTTTGTGGGATCCCAAAATGTACCCATACTCATTCAAAGAAGAGCTTGGTAGTGGCTTATTCTGTGATGTTCTTCTTGCAGATGGCTAGAATTTCCATCTTGGAAAAGCAATCAACAACCACAAAAACACAGTCATTTCCCCTCTTGGTGGATGGGAGGCCCGACATGTAGTCCATTGAGATGGATTCCCATGGCCTGTTAGGAGTAGGAAGATAGGTGTATAGGCCATGTTTCTTAGTGGTTGGTTTGTAAATAGCGCATGTGGTGCAGGACCTGATATACTTGCTGACATCATGTCGAAGTTTCAGCTAGTAGAAATGTTTATGCAACACTACCACTGTCTTTTCGATGCCAAAGTGCCTTTCTACCAAACTGTAGTGAGATTCCCAAATCAGGTTCGTACACTCGCTTGATGGAACATAGATATGGACCATATGGCACAAAAACCCATCTTGAATATGGAAATTAGTGACCACTGATTTGGCGCCCAACATTTGGTAGGTGGTGGAGAAGTAGGGGTTTGTCAGGTAGAGGTGGGGCCATCCGGATGTCTCATGGCAGCAAGAGTTCATCACCATGGTGAGTGACACAACTGAAGGTTAGATGAGGAAATTATCAACTCGGTTGGTACTTCCTATTTTATACTTGATGTTGAGGTGGAACTGCTATAAGTATGTGGACCACTTTTGATGGCAGTCATTTTGCAATTTTCCTTGGGTCTACATGAACTATAGTGGCTTTTGATCAGTGTGGATTACTGTCTCCTTCCCAAGAATGTAATGTCTCCACTAGAAACATGCTTTCACAATGGATTAGATTTCTTTTTCATAAGTAGGGTACTTACAGACATCATCTGATAGTGTCTCACTATGATATGCCACGGGGTGGCCATGTTGAGTGAGAACGACGCCTACAACATAGTTTGATGCATTTGTCTCAATCTCAAAGGTATGTAGTAGGTTCGGTAATGAAAGTACTGGGGATGAGAAGAAACGCTTCTTCAATTTATCGAAGTCTTGTTGTTGGGATAGGTCCCACACAAATTTTTCCTTATCACCACCCTTGGTTACTTGGCTAAGGGCCCATGCAATATGAGAGAATCCCAATACAAACTTGCGATAGAAATTGGCAAGGACCAAGAAGCTCTAAATTTTAGTGATTGTGGTTGGGGATGGACAATCATGGATGACCTGGATATTGGTTGGATCCACATGAACACCATGCCGATCAACGATGTTACATATGTCTGTTCTATTGGGACCTCATGGTAGCCATACTTTAGATCAATATTACTGAAGTATTTGGCCCCCGTGAGCCGATCAAGGAGGCCTTCGATTCGAGGAATCAATTATTGGTTTTAGACTGCAATTTTATTCAGATCTCGGTAATCAATGCAAAGTCACCAGGTTCTGTCTTTCTTCTGCACTAGTACGATTGGGATCCCACAATGTGATGACGAGACGTATGTTCCCCTTGTGGAGAAGTTCTTGGATATGCCTATTGAGCTCCTCGTTTTCTAACATAGAGCGACGGTAGATTGGCTCGTTGCGTAGCGGTGCACCTAGGGTCAGATCAATGTGATGCTTGACCTGGAAGTGTATAGGTACCCTGGTATGAGAGGAGAAGATATCTGAGTATTATTCCATGACCTTATACATTTTCTTCTATTGTGTGGAGAGGTCAACCACAAAGGATCTGGATGTGGCTACGATATTTTTCTCACTCTGAGAGTGAATTATGAAGAGGAAATTTTTTTCGATGTGAGAGATGACCTTCTTGCATTGCTTGGCAGAGATTAAGGAAATAACACTAGGAGGGACTGCCTCGGGTATCCTATATAATTTCCTGTTCAAAGTAATAATAACACTACGATTCCTAGACTCATATACAACATGATGTTTCCATAAATAAAGTTGGCCCAAAAGAACATTACAAACTTCGAGAGGATAAACATCACACAATACCTCGTCTTTCAAGGGCTTGATTTCGTACGACAGTCGACACTGTTGGCTAACGTAGAGATCACTTCTTGGCGGATCCATCCAATGGCATAGGGTTGTGGGTGTGATGTTATCAGTAGGGATAGCCACTTGAAAACCTCTGTGAAGATGAGGTTATTTTGGCTACCACTATCAACGATGAAGTGCAGCGGTGTGCCTTTTACTCACATCTATGAATGGAAGAGGCACTCGCCTTCTTCTGGCTCATCTGGTTCACTAGGTTGGAGCTTGGTGGTAGAAACGGTGGCACTGGGTTCTGCATCAATGATCCATCTTTCCCTTTCTGGTTCTAACTCAGAGTCAGAACCTGCATCTAATTCATAGGCTTTCACTTCGGCCACCAATGACTACTTTGAGTGACAGTTAGCAGTGTTATGCCAAGGGATCTTATGGAAGTCGCACCACTTCTTAGTATATTTCTTTGTCTTTCCGATGTAATACTTTGGTTGTGGCTTGGATTGGTTTTCCTGATACTGTCCCTCTTTTTTCTATCCTTTTTTCTATGGGTTGGGGCCACTGCTTCCTGTATTTTGTTCTGAGGGGTGCCCAAGCCCAAATTGTCGCGTCTTTTGTTTGAGCTTCTGCTTGATTTTGATAGCATATTGGTAGGCCGCACCCAAGGATGAGATGTACATAAATTCCATTTCAGTCTAGATGTATCTATGTAGAGAACTGTGATACTTGAGAACCAGATGTCGCTCTAATTATTTGATACGGTATTTGTGTGCAAGGTATGGAAGATATTTTTGAACTTTGGCACTGCTTGGTCTCTTTCTTGTCACAGTGTGGTCCATTTGGTATACAAGTCATCATAACTTCTGACAGGATAGTATTGCTCCTTAATAAAATCCATGAAGTATTCCCAAGTGGCCACGACTATAAATAATGAGGGTTCCTCTGTTTCCTTTTTCTCGCATAAAGTTTCCCACCAATCTTTGACATGGGGAACGACTTTGAGGAGTGCAAAAGTAATATTTTTTCTTTTCGAAAAGTTATGGACAGAAAAATTCCCTTCTAGTATATTCAACCACTTGTCTACATCATCTATGTCTATCTGACATTCAAATATAGGAATATCGAAGTTGATTTGTACCTTGAAGGGGGCGACATATCCGCTCGAGGAAGATGCATTGCCTGCTAGTAGCCACTGAAGGATTTGTGCGAAACTATCCATAATCTCGTTCCTCTGTTGCGTGAGGGATTCCTCAAGAATTTTTTTGAAAGGATATTCTATCCCATCATATTTATTTTCTCCTACCATGAGAGGTCTCTTGGGTGTGCAAGATATTTTATCCTCAAGAGAAACAAGCTCGAGACCCAATTCTTTGTACCCTAACCTCATTGGGGACATGCATTAAGATGACAAGGAGAATACCTCTTTGATACCACTGATCCATATTTTATGAGTAGAATGAAATGAATGTAGATTATTAAAATATGCTTAACACAGAATAACAGAGATACAACAAAATTGGTTTTCTATTCAATAAGGAAATAAGCTGAAACTGTAAAATGCAGCGGAAAACAAGCTTGTTGGAATGGTGGCAGCTTATCTATGAGAAGAGATGTGACAACTATGCTCAATCACAAGAAGATGATTACAATGAGGCTTTAAAGGCATTTTTACAATAAATAGGAATGTAAAAAACCATATACATCCAAAAACCAAACCCTAGGAGATGAAGTGTCGAAAATCATGTGGGCCTCGTTTGGGTAAGTTAGTACGTCAACTTCCCGAGGTCGTAACTTTTGCATACAATATCCGTTTTAGGAAAACGATAGCCCGTTGGAAAGGTATCGTTGAGAATATTAAGTTTGGGGGCTCAATCATATCCTTTGGTTATCATTGGGAATATCAATCCCAAAAAACGTTCATTTAGGCCCTCAAAATGGCCCTGGGAGTTAAAAACTACTAAAAATAGCAAATTACGAAAATTGCTAGAAAAATATTTTGAGTGAGTTGGAAAAGGTTGGTGGCCAATGATATCCACTTGGATCAATCCTACCTCCTTAGGAATAAATGGTCTCCATTGCATTGATTTCCCTAATCAGATGAGGAATTTTTTGTTGAATTTGGCCCCGGGTGAGCCACTTGCCTTGGTGCAGGAGCTACCCTGCTTTGACGACTCGATAAAGATAGATTCTTTGATGTCGAGTGCCCTTGATCTGTGTGTCCACAATATGATCATTGGATACCTATTGCATGTATTCAGGGCTAAGCGTTGTTTGTGTCAACTGCTCTGCTATATCTGAGGTGTCCAATAATGGTGGGAAATATGGTCGAAGGAGAGCCACGTTGAAGACTCGGTGCAAGCCAAGGAAAGGGGAGCGTTGAGCTCAAAATAATTGTCACCCAAAAGATTCATGATGGTGTATGGCCCATAAAGGAGTGGGATAAGATTCTTATGGGGCCATGTAATACATTCTTTCTGCAAATGCAACCAAACTTTGTCTACCATCTGAAACTTATGTGGCACCCGATGTTGATCATAGCGCTGCTTGTACTTGGCATTAGACTTCTGTAGAATATCCTAAACCTATTGGCAGATGTGATGGATCCGATCAAAGAACCAGGTGGATTTTCCATCTTCTAGTGGAGCTGGGGACGAGTCGGCTGAAGTGGTCACCAGGGGTATTACAACATCCATGGGCCCAATGGTTGGAATCCCAACCCCACCTGAAAAGGGTCGTGACTAGTTGAGCTATGCAGGGCTCGGTTGTAGCTATGCTAGACATAGGGAAGACTCTCATCCCATGTGAGGGTTTTTTTTTAATTGTACATGTGCAGGATATGTACGATCATCCAATTGAGGACCTCAGTTTGTCCATCTGTCTGGAGGTGGAAGGTAGTGGATTTGGTGAGCTTGGTATCCAACAGTGACCAGAGGCTCGACCAGCATGTGATGAGGATCCAACTGTCATGGTCTGAGATAATGGTTTGTGATATCCAAAAATGTACCCATACTCATTGAAAGAAGAGCTTATCAGTGGCCTCTATTGAGATTTTATTCTTGCAGGCGGGTAGAATCACCATCTTGGAAACGCGATCAACAACCACAAAAACACAGTCATTTCCCCTCTTGGTGGACGAGAGGCCCGAAATTTAGTCCCATAGCCTATCATGAGTACACAAAGGGGTGTACATGCCCTATTTCTTAGTGGTTTTTTTGGTAATAGCGCAGGTGGTGCGAGACCTGATATACTTTCTGACATCCTGTGGAAGTTTCGACTAGTAGAAATTGTTCTGCAGCACTGCCACTATATTTTCGATGAAAAAGTGTCTTTCCACCTGACTATAGTGAGCTTCCTAAATCAGCGTCATGCACTCGCTTGATGGAACATGCAAATGGCCCAGACGACACAACAACCCTTTTTGAATATGGAAATTAGCGGCCACTGAGTTGGCGCCTAACATTTGGTAGGTGGTGGAGAAGCAGGGTCTATCTCATAGAGGTTGGGCCATCCAGAGGTCTCGTGGATGCAAGAGTCTAGAACTGTGGTGAGTGTCGTGACTGGATGTCATTTGAGGAAATCAAGAACTCAGTTGGTACTTCTTGTTTTATACTTGATGTTGAGGTGGAACTACTGTAAGTATGTGGACCACTTCTGATGGCAATCATTCTGCAATTTTATTTGGGTCTACATGAACTGTAGTGGCTTGTGATTAGTGTGGATGATTGTCTCCTTCCCAATAATGTAATGTCTCCACTGGTGGAAGGATTGCACAATGGAGTACATTTATTTTTCATAAGTAGGGTACTTACAGACAACATCGTATAGTTTCTCGCTGTGATATGCCACGAGGTGGCCATGTTGAGTGAGAAAAGCACCCACAAAATAGTCTTAAGCATCTGTCTCGATCTCAAAGGGATGTTGCAGGTCCGATAATGAAAGTACTGGGGATGAGCACAAATTATTCTTTAAGTCATTGAAGGCTTGTTGTTGGGACAAGCCCCACACAAATTTTTCCTTACTGCCACCTCTGGTTACTAGGATGAGGGCCCATGCGATATGAGAGAATCCCAACCTGATGCCGCGATAGAAATTGGTGAGGCCCAAGAAGCTCTAAAGTTCAGTGAGTGTGGTTGGGGCTATCCAGTCACGAATGACCTAGATCTTGGCTAGATTCACATGCACATAATGTTGATCAATTATGTAGCCTAAGTAATTGACCATGTCCATGTCGAAGGATCATTTTTCCATGTTTGCATATAGTTTGTGCTGTCGTAGGGTGTGCATAACTTGTCAAATATGATGCAAGTGTTCCTCCCAAGTCTTGTTGTAGATGAGGATGTCATCCAGATACACCATTACAAAATTATTGGTGAAAGTTCATAGTATATCGTCCATCATCCTCATAAAAGTTGTTGGAGCATTTTTCAAACCAAAGGGCATGACCAACCATTCAAAAAGACCTTCTTTTGACTTGAAGGTGGCTTCCATGCATCTGTCTGTTCTATTGGGACCTGGTGGTATCTAGACTTCAGATCAATCTTACTGAAGTATTTGGACCCCATGAGTTGATCAAGGAGGTCGTCAATTCGAGGAATCAGGTATCGGTTTCGAACTATGATTTTATTTAGGGACCTATAATCAATGCATAGTCGCCAGGTCTCGTTTTTTCTCTACACCAGCATGATTGATCTCCCACAAGGAAATGAGATGGGATGTATGTGCCCCTTGTGGAGAATTTCTAGGATCTGCCTCTTGATATCCTCATTTTCTAACATAGAGCAGTGGTATATTGTCCCATTGGGTAGCGGTGTGCCGGGGGTCAGATGGATGGGATGCTTGACTTGGTAGTGCAGAGGTACCCCGGTAGGAGAGGAGAAGATATCTGAGTATTCTTCCATGGACTTATCAACTTTCTTCTATTGTGTAGAGAGGTTGAACACAGAGGCCTTGGATGTGGTTGAAATCTTTCTCTCACTCTGAGAGTGAATCACGAAGAAGACAAATTTCCTAGTCTGAGAAATGACCTTCCTACATTTCTTGACATAGATTAAAGAAATAACACTAGGAGGGGTTGCCTCGAGTATCCTGTACAATTTCCTGATCAAAGTAATAATAACACTATGAGGCCTAGACTCATATACAACATGATGTTTCCATAAATAAGGTTGGACCAAAATAACATTACAAAATTCGAGAGGAGAAAAATCACACAATAACTCGTCTTTGAAGGGGTTGATGTCGTATGACAATTGACACTGTTGGTTGACACGCAGATCGCTTCCTTGGTGGATCCATCTAATGGTGTAGGGTTGTGGGTGCAACATTGTCAGAAGGTCCAACTGCCTGAAAACTTCTACTGAGATGAGGTTTTTTTGGCTACCGCTATCAACGATGAAGTGCAACAGGGTGCCTTTTACCCACATTTGTGAATGAAGGAGGTGGTCTCCTTCTTCTGGCTAGTCCGGTTCACTGGGTTGGATATTGGTGGTAGAAATGGTGGCACTGGGTATCACGTCAATGATCCATTGTCCCCTTTCTGGTTCTGAGTTAGAGTTAGAACCCACATCTGATATATAGGATTTCACTTCGGCCACTAGCGACTACTTTGAGAGACAATTAACAATGATATGCCAAGGGCTCTTATGGAACTCGTACCACTTCTCAGTATCTTTCTTTGTCTTTCTGGTGTCATTATTTTATTTCAGCTTGGAATGGTTGTCCTGATACTGTACCTCTTTTCTATGTACTGTTTTCTGTGGGTTGGGGCCGCCCCTTTCTAGATTTTGCTGTGAGGGGTTCCCAGGCCCAAATTGCCGCGTCTTTTGTTTGAGATTCTACTCGATTTTGACGACATATCAATAGGTCGTGCCCAAGGATGAGATGTATAGAAATTACATTTCAATCTAGATGTATCTATGTAGAGAACCATGATACTTGAGCACCATATGTCGCTCTGAATATTTGATACCCAGCTTGGTGGACAAGGAATGGAAGATATTTGTGAACTCTGGCACTGCTTGGTCTCTTTCTTGCTGCAGTGTGGTCCATTTGATATACAAGTTGTCATAACTTCTGGAAGGGTAGTATTGTTCCTTAATAGCATCACTAAAGGATTCCTAAGTGGCCGCGATTGTAAATAATGAGGGTTCCTCTGTTTCCTTTTTCTCACAAAAATTTTCGCACCAATCTTTAACATGGAGAATGAATTTGAGGAGTGCAAAAGTAATATTTTCTCTATTCGAAAAGTTATGGAAAAAAAAATACCATTCTAGTAGATTCAACCACTTGTCTACATCATATGCATCTATATGATCTTCAGATATAGGAATATTGAAGTTGATTTGTACCTTGAAGGGGGCATCGCCTCCACTAGAGGAATATTTGTCGCCTGTTGGTAGTCGCTGAAGGATTTGTGCGAAACTATCCATCATCTCGTTCCTCTATTGTGTGAGGGTTTCCTAAATATTTTGAAAGGATATCTTGTCCCATCATATTTCTTTTATCCTACCATGAGAGGTCGCTTGGGCATGCGAGAGATTTTTTCCTCAAGAGAAACAAGATTGAGACCCAATTTTTTGTACCCTGACATCGTTGGGGACATGCATTAAGATGATAAGGAGAAGATTGCTCTGATACCATTGATCCAAATTTTATGAGAAGAATGAAATGAATACATATTATTAGAATATGATTAACATAGAATAACGGAGATACAGTAAAAATAGTTTTCTATTCAATAAGGAAATAAGCTAAAACTGTAAAATGTAGTGGAAAACAAGCTTGCTGGAATGGTGGCGGCTTATCTCTGAGAAGAGATGTGATGGCTATGCTCATTTGCAATAAGATGATTACAGTGAGGCTATGAAGTCATTTTTACAATAAACAGGAATTTCGAAAACCCTAGACATTCAAAAAACTAAGCCTAGGAGATGAAGTGCCAAAAGTCACGTGGGCCCTGTTTGGGTAAGTTAGTACATCAACTTCCCAGGGTCGTAACTTTTTCATATGATATCCATTTTAGGCACACAATATCCCATTGGAAAGGTATCATAGAGGAGATTCATTTTGGGGGCTCATTCAGAGCCTTTGGCTATCATTGAGAGGCTAATCCCGAAAAACCTTCATTTAAGCCCTCAAAATGGTCTCAGAAGTTAACTTCTAAAAATAGTAAATTGCCAAAATTGCCAGAAAATTGTTTTGAGTGATTTGGAAAAGGTGGGTCACCACTGATATCCAACTGGATAAATTCTCCCTCCTTAGGAAACTATGGTCTCCATTGCATTGAGTTCTCCCATGATATGAGGAAATTTATGCTGAATTTGACCCTGGTGTTTTAGGATTAATCCGTAAGTGCGGACACAAACCGATCTCCCTAGATCCACCTGGATCTAGAACAAAACAGGACAGAATAGGATGCTTTCCTTAAGTTTTAAATATTGAATTTACTAAGAGGCAAGAATCATGGACATACCTTATGA
>ML778777.1:294636-309795 GCA_009831015.1 Picea engelmannii | reverse complement strand
TGACAAAGAACACTACCATTAGCCATTGATGAGGTCATAAGGTAAAGTATAATTAATTCATGCATTTTTGTGGTTTATTGAGCTAGGAGACTAAATGTTTCATGTACCAATGTTTTAATTTTCCATGTGTAACCTTTGACCTCTAGATGAGTCCAACCTTTCTGTACCAGCTCAGCTATCCGGTACTTATGCGGCATATGGCCACTGCCCGAATCCGGTACCAAGCGCACCTTCCATTCAGATATGGTATCGAACCATTCACTTTCGTGATTTGGTACCAAAGGCCACATACTATTCTAGTCTAGTACCAACCACTTTCATATTGTTCGGATCCGGTACTATTTATTGAATCTCACCTGTCACGATCTGGTACCAATATAGGAAGAAGAATATACCAAGTTTAGCTCCAGATCGTACCAAAGATAATTGTTGGATGTTTGTTGAATCATTAAAGCTCTAGAAAGGTTATGATAAGCTTGTTTGTTTATTACTTCATCCTCATACACTTTGTGTCATGAGGATGAAGCTTAAAATATGTAACCGAATATATAAATTTGACAATTGACTGATTTGATAAATATTTCACCTCCTTATGTTACACGACTAAGGCTATTTAAATAGTCATGACAAGGATGGTGGAGGTAGTAAAGATTTAGTATAATAGTATGTGAAGCAGTGTTACATATTGCAGAACAAATTTTGAGTTGAATTTTAATAGAAGGATGTCAATTATTTCCAGGTCTTGATCATTTATGAATGAATGTGAGTTGAGCTGTTAGCATAGTTTAATTCTATGCTTTGAAATTTGAGTAAGAGGAATGTGTGGATTGAAAGAGAGCTTACTGTAGACTCTAGTCATTGACCTGTTGAAGCAGCAAGGGCCCACTGCCCAACAAAGGTCATCATACCTATAGATTAGTGTTAGTAGTTGAGTTCAATAGTATAAATGTTAGACTAGTTGAAGCTTTGATCTTTTCAGATGATAGCAATATAGTTCAGTTTATGTTTCGATTGCTTAGAGATTCTTTTTTTTTCTCATATGCTCTGTTTCTGTTTTTATGAATTTGATTTCGTTTCATGGACATAAATGTTGGCAGTAGTAGTCAGACATATTTGAATGAGAACTAGTGAAGTTCACAACAACACATTGTGAACCACAACATACTCATTATATTGACTATTGAACTACCCATGCTATGTCTTGATGATTGATGTGTGATTTTCCTTTTAGAAGTGTGATTGCATAGTTAGTTTTCTAGGTCAGATAGAAGAGTTGATCTATCAAAAGAACTCCATCTCATACTTTCATGTGCCATAATGGAGTAGATAGCCTCTCCATGAAAGACAACCAAAGTGTGTTTTGATTTTCTAGTTTGTTTTGTTTCCAGCATGCATAATCTAGAATAGTTCTATACTCATGACATTAGAATTACCTTCCTTACTGGTGTCTTGTAACTCTGTTGATTATGAATCCTGGATTGATAATTAATGAGTGCATTATATTACACATATAAGTAGCACAACATTTTGGCGCCATTTCCAGGGAGTTGCAAATGGTAGGAAGTGATTTTTAGCTTAGATTGTTTGAATAGTTTTTGAATGATTTTAAAGGATACTTGAGGGAGGAGGATAAAACATTTAAGACGTGAGTGAAGAGCCATGCGACCACTAGAGTGGGGTTCTCCGAAGCCAGGTTTTCTTCTTACCTTCTAGATAGAATTAGGATTTCAATTCAGTTAAGAATCAAATTTCCATTTTATGCATAGATATAGAGATAACAAGGGTAGATTTGTAAGCTCTAAAGATTCAAAAACAACCCCCCCCCACTAATCCAACTGACACTGGTGCAGGAACAATTCCACCAGGAGAAATTTCAAGGGGAGCTAGCGAGGCTCCAGAAGAAGAACCTAAAATGGAAGAATCAACATTGGGGTGCGCAGAAAGTGAATCTACTGAATGTTCAGGAGACACACAAAATCTAGTTTTTGAACCATCTATCAGTGGAATGGCAGAAGAAGAAGGAAATGCAACCACTGAGACTGAGACCTTTGGGTTTCCAATCTTGGATATTTCCAGAAACATCAGCATGAAAAACATCCCACTATCATCGTTACCCACTTTTAGAGGTATGTCAACTGAATATCTAGACTTATTCTTATTCGATTTTCACATATTATGTAGAATATATAACTACTCAGACGATGCCCAAAAACTTAAGCTCTTTCCTGCTACAATGAAGGATTCGACCTTAAGATGGTTCATGAGCTTAGGAGAAAATACAATCCTCTCTTGGGATCAGATGAAAGACACATTTTTACGGAAATACCAAGACTATTGTAAGGATATTTCTAAAAATGTCATTTTTAAAATGTAGCAAACAGAAGATGAAAGCCCTGAAGACTACTTAGAAAGATTCTTATACAACTACCAGAAATCAAAATTATTCACCACAGACCTAGCTGTAGTAAGAACCATATTTTTGAAGGGTATTAGAGATGATTGCATAGAATTTTTAAATTTGTTAAGTTCAAGAGATGTGGACCAAAATCCTTTTGCAGAGATTGCAGATTACTGTAGAAGATACTCATGAGGACAAGCTAAAACATGCAAAGCACCAAGAGATTCTTTTAGCAAAAATTCAAGACAAAGCTCAGGAACTGTCACCAGAATTGAGTTAGGAAAATTATTAGAGAACTTTAAAACAAACATCTTGAGCACAATTAGTAACCAGTTAGATACCCTAAAACTGAAAAAGAAACAAGAATAAGAGACTATTTTAGCAATCTTATGTCCTAGATGCCGAAAGAAGCATGGTGAGAAAGAATGTCCATTAAATGTCATAGAAATCTGTGGCCTGTGTACACTAGAGCACTCCACATCTGAGTGTCCAACTTTGCTTGAACTACAAGCCATGTATAGGGGAGGAGAAGTCTCACAAGAACAATCATACCCTTCCATAAGACCTTGGAGAGCATAAAACCCCAATGCATTTTATGACCCTAATGCACAGTATCAACAAAAACAATGGGGTCCTCCCCCAATGACCTATCCACAATGGACACCTCAGCAAGCTCAAACTCAACCTTGGCAGCAAGGTTGGAGGGGGCCTGTGTATGGGAATCCCTCTTACCCTACATATCCACAGTATCCTGCAAACATTTCCCAATTACTACCTGGATTTAACCCACCACAGATGCAAGCTTTACTCCCACCTCCTATACAACAACAATTTACAACCCCCTTGAACCCTAACCAGCAGCAACAAGTACCTATAAATGACAATCAACAACCACAAAACCAAGCTTCCCACAACCCTTTGAGACCAACAACAATCCCTGCCCAGCCAATCCCTAACCCCAATAATCTACCCACCCACCCTGTGTAGAATACAAAAGTTCAAACCTTTCCCACCTATGAAATTCAACTACGATCAGGGAAAACTGTAAATCAATCAAATCCTGGAGTAATAATTCAGGAAGAAAATGATATTCATTCTGAGGAAGAAAACACTCAAACCACCCCTGTATAAGAAGAGACTTCCCCCCCTATTCCAAACACTTCTCAGTCTGTACGAGTACCTAAACAATTTAATATTCCACCCTACCCCAAAAGACTATTAGTGAAGAAACCTAACCCACCCTTGCACAAAGATATAGAGGATGAATTACGAAATGTATGTATAAAAATACTTCTGCTGCAAGCCATTAAGGATATCCCCATATATGCAAAAATAATAAGGGATATTTGCCTTAAGAAACCAGGAAGGAAGAAGAAGGAACATCCCCTTTTTCAGGTGGTGGGACAATTATCTGAATTTATTTCTAAAATGCCATACAAATATAATGACCCTGGGAACCCAGTAGTCACTGTTAAAATTAATGGTATTTCTTTACCAAACACACTCATTGATTTGGGTGAAGCAATTAATGTAATGACTTTTGACACTATGAAAAAGCTCCAAATCAACCAATTAAGACCAACCCAAACCATGATAGAGTTGGGAGATAAGTCTGTGATTAGCCTTGCAGGAAGTCTAGATGATGTCACAGTCACTCTAGCTTCTTGAGAATATTTAGTAGACTTTCTAGTCATCTACTCTAAATCATCCTTGAAACCAGGACACCCTGTGGTTCTTGGTCATCCTTGGCTGGCCACAGTAGATGCCTTTATCAGTTGTCTGTCTGGTGAGATGACTATATCCAATGGCACACATAGAAAAAATCTTATCCTCTTTTCTCCTACCCAATCGACACATGAGATACCTATCTAGTTAGAAAATCCTTATGGAGAAGAAGATTGCATCAGACCCCTGTTAACACTTGAACAGTTAAAAGGAATGCAAGAACAATCAAATGAACAAGTCTTAAGTTTATTTTTGGCTGATACAAATTGTATTGAATATCCGAGGTCTTTTGCAGAGTTGTCACACATTTTTATTTCCGAATTTCAACAAACTTGGCACCCTGATATCACTCAATTATATACTTTATCACCAGCTCCCTCAGAGAAGGAAGAAAGTACTGAACTTGTTGAGATTATCCCAGGAAAACCTTTGTATATCAACTCTAGTTTGGAACCAGAACAAAAGACACAAGTAATTGAAATGCTCCAAAGACAATTTGATGCCTTTGCATGGGATTATATAGACATGAAAGGAATTCACCCTGACACATGCACACATCATATCTACACTAATGACCAAATTAAACCAATTAGACAACCTCAATGAAGGATGAATCCAACCCTTAAAGATATTTTAAAAGAGGAATTGGAAAAAATCCTTCAAGCCAATCTCATATACCCCATTTCAGATAGTCAATGGGTGTCTCCACTTGTCATAGTTCCCAAGAAAAATGGTAAGTGGAGAATATGTGTAGACTTCAGGGAGTTGAACAAAGCCACCCATAGGGATTATTTTCCCTTACCATTTATTGATCAGGTGTTGGATACCTTGTCCGGAAAGAAGTATTTTTTGTTCCTAGATGGGTTTAGTGGTTATAACCAAATACAAATAGCACCCGAAGGCCAGGAAAAGACCACTTTCACCTGCCCATGGGGAACCTATGCTTATAGGGTTCTTCCTTTTGGAATTTTCAATGCCCCAACTATTTTTCAAAGGGATGTCCTCGCCATTTTCTCTGACTTGACCAATGATTGCATGGAAGTCTACATGGATGACTTTACAGTCCATGGAAAAGACTTCCAGGAAGCTTTGATCAGTCTAGAAAAATATTGATTAGGTGTAAGGAAACTAATCTTTCCCTAAGTAATGAAAAGTCAAAGATGATGCTCACTGAAGTATTATTTTGGGACATCACATCTCTGGTTCTGGAATGAAATTTGATCTGACAAAGATTCATATTATCACACAAATCAAAATACCTTCTTCACAAAAGGAAGTTCATAGCTTTTTATGGTATGCTGGCTACAATAGAAGATTCATTCCGAATTTTACAAGCTTAGCTACCCCTTTATTCAAGTTATTATCTAAAGAAGCCGAATTTAAGTGGGATGATGAATGCCAAATATCTTTTGAGATTCTAAAACAGAAATTTTCAACTACCCCTGTATTAAGAGGACCAAATTGGTCCCTTCCTTTTCATATCTGTACCGATGCCTTAGACACAACCCTTGCGACAATTCTTGGAAAAAAGGAAAATCAAATACCTTATGCTATTTACTTTGTTAGTAAAAATATGTCTCCAGCTGAATTTAATTATACAGTCACAGAAAAAGAATTGCTAGCTGTGGTCCATGCTATCAATAAATTTAGACACTATATTATAGGATATCAAGCTTTTGTACACACTGATCATTCAACCATGAAATTCTTAATGATATTCATGATATTTTGCAAGACTTCCATGATGGTCCTTGTGGAGGACACTTCGCAGACAAGAGGAATGCTTATAAAGTTCTGCAATCAGGTCATTATTGGCCTCATATTTTCAAAGATGTTAAAACCTATGTATCCAATTGTGATGAATGCCAACGAATAGGTAAGCCTACTGCATGATACCAAATTCCACTTCAAGCCCAAGTAGTCATTGAGACTTTCGAGAAATGGGAATTAGATTTTGTACGGCCCATTAACCCTACATCTAAAAAGAAAAAGTACATACTTGTATGTATTGACTATGTGACTAAGTGGGTTGAAGCAAAATCTTTACCAGCTGCAAGTGAACAATCAGTGGTAGATTTCCTTTTTAATGAAATCTTTACTAGATTTGGTGTACCTCAATAAATTGTGACTGATCAGGGAACTCAATTTACCTCTAATCTAGTCAAAGCTGTTACAGAACAATACCAAATTAAACACATGAAATATACACCCTACCATCCACAGACAAATGGACAAGTAGAATCTACCAACACAATTATTGAGTCCATTCTTACTAAAACAGTACAGCTACACCACAAGGATTGGGCTGACAGATTACTTGAAGCCTTATGGGATTATAAAATAACCTGGAGGAATACAACATGACATACACCCTACGAGTTGGTGTATGGTAAGCAGGTACTTCTCCCCATAGAATTCCAGATCAAAACCTTCAGGACTGTAGTACAAGTTGGCATGAACTTGGATGAATCCCAACAACAAATACTCTTGCAGCTTAATGAGTTGGACAAAATCAGGCAGGAATCACTTCAAAGAACCACCCTCATTCAAGAGCAGAGAACAAAATGACATGAAAAGTATCTCAAAAAGAAAAAAATTCAACAAGGAGATTGGGCATTGTTGTATGACAACAGATTCAATAACTTCAAAGGTAAGTTAACTACTTGTTGGATGGGACCTTACAAAATTGACACTGTCTATGACAATGGTTCAATCAGGATAAAGACAATTGACGAACAACAGACACCACTACTTGTGAATGGTCACCGGTTGAGAATTTATAACAAACCCCTATCAAAAGAGGAACTTTTTACTCATATACTACAGAATTCAGATATGCAGGTGATCAGTAAGGAATAAGACCTTCTTACTGATCCACATTGATTGATTGGTTTATTTTTAAAAACTCGTGTACATAGGTGTGGATTGTGTTTTGTTAATAAGCTGAAGGTAACAAGGGATTCTTACCTCCTTTTGTTTTACTTTCGCATTTTATCTTTGTAAGTAGATTTCTATAATTTATTTGATCCTTCAAGAACTTGCTAAACATTAGTTTGTAGGAATCAACAATACTCTGTTCTGCTCCAGTACCAAAAATCCAGTTCTCGTCCAGTACCAGCAGTCTTGTGCTAGTCTGGTACTAGAAGTCTGTCCTTATATGGTACTATCAGGACACATCACCTAATTGACAAGGAATTCTACACATATTTCAAAAGCTTATGTCAATTAATATGAAGTATGAAGCCATGCAACAACCACTTAAGCTGGAACCAAGAAGTCGAATGCAACATCAAATGGCAACCCTTATGAAGCAATAATTTCTTTTGGTTTTGTTGCTGACTAAAGGGAAGTATCTTTAATTTCTTTTGGTTCTATTGCTAAAAGGGAAGAATTTTTAATTTCTTTTGGTTCTGTTGCTAGCTAAAAGGAAGAATTTTTAATTTCTTTTGGTTTTGTTGCTAGCTAAAAGGAAGTATTTTAATTTCTTTTGGTTTTGTTGCTTGACAAAGAAGACATAATATTTACCTATGATTGTTAAAATAACCATGCTTAATCTTATTTAAAGTCTAGAGGTTGCCTTTATCCAGTATTTCAGCATGATTAAAGGGATAAAAACTATATGAGCCTACAAGTAACTATCTCACCCTAACTAGACTTCAATAATATTCATTGGATTATCTTTTCTAAAGAGTAACATATGAGTATATGAATACTCTCTGTCATGGGCACACTAGGACAACTTTTATGGAAGAGGATGTATCAGTACCCTAAGGTAACTTTAGGTCATTCTCTTATGGACAAAATCAGACAAAATTATACATCTGGATCTAATGTGCAATACATAAGTTTATTTTTCCTTTAGACAAATATTTAAAGACATCCAAATAAGAGAATATACCTTCCAACCCAATAGCATCACATCCTGTAAAAAGGTTTTCAGACGAGCCTCCCCTGTAACCATGCAAAATAACTCTTTAATAAAAATCGAAATAGGTGACTATGGACAAGAAGCCTTTGATGGAAAAAGGGTTTAAGAGACTAACCCACCGGGATACTGAATAGGTCTGCTGGCAGCGGGTACTGGTTTGTGGTATGACTAGGCAAACCCATCAAGGTACTAAACAAGCCTGTTGGCAATGGGGCATTCTGCCTGGGGAAGGGATGTCTCTCACTAATTATCACAACTACCCCATCGGAGTACTAAATAGGCTTGCTGGAAATGGGTTCTAGTTGAGAAATGTCTCATCTATACTTGTCTGATTGAAAAATTCACTTTTTTCATCTAAAAAAATGAACTCTACAAGCAAAGGTCACTGTTGACATTTATTAGATACAAACTCCAGATTAACAGACAAGACAATTACTACAAGAAAATGTCCATTTGAGAATTACCCTAAGTCAACTTTACTGGTCTGACATCTAAAGCCTACATTACCTAAGAAGGAAACTTCTTAAAGGTGGAGCCCTAACTAGGGAGTCTAATCTACTTATACTGTGAAATTTATCCATAACATCTAATGATAGTAAATCTCTGAAGCAAGTTATGTTGGATCTATTCTTCTGGAAAAAATATAAACACCTCCCTGTCTTCACTAATGAATGCTACCCTTGTCAATAAGTCATCAAAAGAAAGGCAATTTCAAATTTGTTAGGCATGTGATCATATGCTAGGTGATAAATGTACTTTTGGAATTTGATTTGGTTTCTTTTTCTCTTGTCATTTTTTTTGATTATGATATAGGATGTTAGATCTTCTTGCATAAGGATATGCAACATCCTCGGCACGGGGGAGGGTCAAAGAGCTCTTTTCAGAACTCTTTTTTCAGACTCACACCTCATCCTCAGAAACCAACAAGTTCATCCTACAACACTATAGAACAGACACAAAAGAAGACAAGCACAAAATAAATAAGTCTCATGAAGTACATAAAATTCCGGTACCAAGCTTCCAGAAAACTCCAGCCTAAAAAGATGAACTCTAACAATCTGCAAGCTTTAAATACAAAGGCAGTCACATATTCTATGGGTATTGATTATACAATGGTAAAAACAAAGGTAACATGGTATTATTTATTTTCCTTTGCTTATGAAACTACAAGAGGTATGAAAACGTATACTAGATCTTATGACCTTGATATTAAAACCATGCACCTAACTATCACTTCCCTCATACCCATATGCCTAACCTTAATCAATCCTCTCATCACATAAGCACTTGAAAATTATTGAAGGCAAAATCACATCAAAAGTGTGAATATGGAGCATGTCTAGTAATGATGAGCCATGAACATGCTTTGTCCTTAAGAAATCACGAATGTATCTCATGTCATGAGCCACGATTCAATGACAAATTCACCACTCAGAAGTCCAATCACCTATCCCAAACAACAATGATGCTTCAACACCCAACGTTTCGTCTCCATCATTGCACTAACAAGAAGAAATGAAATGTATTATCTAGGTGGCGAAGCCATCCAGATGAGACTCATCGTGTCCTAATTGTCCTTTACGACATCTTTACTTAAACTCACCATCCAAATTAATGACACCATCACCATAGTTTTTTTTCCATTACCAACTTTTCTCCAGTTCTGAGCTTACTCCTCCCTGCGATCTCTAGTACCAAACCCTTACGTTCATCAACTGACTAAATCCTTGCACTACAACCCAATTATTTTTCTCACAATTTATAAAGATGGTTGTAAGTAGACATGAATTGGTCTTCCAGATTTATAGAGAGACTAAGGCGTTCCAACTGTGTAGAGAGAAGTATGCTTGAGCGAGATGGATGCCATTTTTGGAGAAATTCACAGGCTGTCATGAGAAGGTATCTCATGCATTTATTCAGGGTTATGATGGAGAGATTGCGCACATAGGAAATATACAACTAACAATCAATGAAGAAACCTTAAGGGAAGCCATGGGATTACCTAACAGAGGAGCCAAGTATTTCAAAGGAGTAGGAATCAACAAGGAAATGTGCCAACAATTTTTGAAAGAAGACCATCATCACCCTGATTGGAAAAAGGGGATTCCTAGGAACTATATCAAGGAAGAATATCATCCAATGCTTGCTAGTCTTCAACGATTCCTCACTTGTGAGGGAAGTTATGTTGTAACCTTCATATATCATCTTAGTCTTCTATTACACTTTGAAGGAGGCCCTGAAATTGATTTCCCATATTTTTTATGGATGAGTCTAAAAAATATGGTAAGAGGTGTCAAATCCCTATCCAAAACTGAGAAGACTAGCATTTACCATCAAGGTATTATTAAGATGTTAGTTTTACATGAAATCAGGAAGCAAAGGATTAGCTGGAAAATCCTCATCACTCAACACGTTCCCACAAAAAACAAACCTGTAGAGGAAGCCTAGCTTTCTCTAGAGAAAGATAAGGAACCTCAAAATAAAAAGGGCAAGAAAGATAAGGTAACTCCATCATCATCCAGAATAGTGAGCCAAAATGATAAAGCTAGTAAACAAGCAGGGCCCTCTTCCATAGTCAATAAGATTTTTAAAAGTCAAGAATCAAAAGGTAAAACCATATTAGTAGAGGAGACTTCAACAATAGCACTTGATGAGAAGGGTCATAAGACAAAAACTGTGAGGAAAGAGAAGAATAGCTCAGAAAATAAAAGTGAACAGTCTATAGAACAATCCCCTGTAACCATTCCACAATCAAAAAAGAAGAAAAGGAAGCCTGTGAGAACCCCTGATCTAGTACCCTCTTGTAAAAGAACCACAAGGAGCATGGAAAAGAAAGGAAAAGCAGTTGTCAGTCCTCATACACATGAATATCCAATAGATCTTACCTCCCCTTTTGAAGACCCATCAGTCCAGGATGACATCCCTAGCTTGACCTAGGAACAAGTCACTATTACTTTATGTGGGAAGAGGGAGGATGTGGAGGAAAGAGAATACATATAGACATAAACAATGGAGTCAACAAGGACCTTAAAAAAAGCACAGATGAAGAAAAATATTGGGGAGCTACAAAAACAAAACTAGGAACTCAAACAAGAAGTGAAGGAATACCAACTATTGGACAAGGATATCAAAAAGCAAAACGAGAAATTGAAGGCAACCAACCAACAACTTCAAGATGACCATGAAGATACTTCTGATAATCTCAAGAAGGTACTAAGACTCTTACAATGCATTAGGGTCATAAAAAGGGAGCTGAAAGCAGAAGCCTCAACCATCAACATCATTGATCCACAAAAGTAAAGAATGGAGTCTCAAATTTTGAAAAATTTTGGGTTTGTTTCAGTTGCATGAGGACATGCAATGGTTTTGGCATGGGAGAATGTTGAGCCTCTAAATTGACATCCCCACTACCCTATTATACTCCTCATCTATATATTTTTGGCTTACCTAAGCTTGGATACATGACAAAGAACACTACCATTATCCATTGATGAGGTCATAAGGTAAAGTATAATTAATTCATGCATTTTTGTGGTTTATTGAGCTAGGAGACTAAATGTTTCATGTACTAATGTTTTAATTTTACACGTGTAACCTTTGACCTCTAGATGAGTCCATCCTTTCTGTACCAGCTCAACTATCCAGTACTTATGCGCCAAATTGCCATTGTCTGAATCCGGCACCAAGCACACCTTCCATTCAGATCTGGTACCAAACCATTCACTATCGCAATCTGGTACCAACGGTCACAGACTGTTCTAGTCCGGTACCAACCACTTGCATACTATTCAGATTCGGTACCATTTACCAAATCTCACCTGTCACGATCTGGTACCAATATAGGAAGCATAATATACCAATTTTATCTCCAGATCGTACCAAAGATAATTGTTGGATGTTTGCTAAATCATTAAAGCTCTAGCAAGGTTATGTTAAGATTGTTTGTTTATTACTTCATCCTCATACACTTCGTGTCATGAGGATGAAGCTTAAAATATGTAACCGAATATATAAATTTGACAATTGACTGATTTGCTAAAGATTTCACCTCCTTCTGTTTCACGACTAAGACTATTTAAATAGTCATGACAAGGATGGTGGAGGTAGTAGAGAGTTAGCATGAAACAGTATGTGAAGAAGTGTTACATATTGCAGAACATATTTTGAGTTGAAGTTTAATAGAAGGATGTCAATTATTTCCAGGTCTTGATCATTTATGAATGAATGTGACTTGAGTTGTTAGCATAGTTTAATTCTATGTTTTTGAAATTTGAGTAAGAGGAATGTGTGGATTGAAAGAGAGCTTACTGTAGACTCCAGTCGCTGCCCTTTTGAAGCGGCAAGGGCCCATCGCCAAACAAAGTTCAGCATCCTTATAGATTAGTGTTAGTAGTTGATTTCAATAGTATAAATGTTAGACTAGTTGAAGCTTTGATCTTTTTAGATGATAGCAGTATAGTTCAGTTTAGGTTTCGATTGCTTAGAGATATCCTTTTTTTTTGCATATGCTCTATTTCTGTTTTTATGAATTTGATTTCGTTTCATGGACATAAATGTTGGCAGCAGTAGTCAGACATATTTGAAGGAGAACTAGTGAAGTTCACAATAGCACATTGTGAACCACAACATACTCAATATATTGACTATTGAACTACCCATGCTATGTCTTGATGATTGATGTGTGATTTCCCTTTCAGAAGTGTGATTGCATAGTTAGTTTTCTGGGTTAGATAGCATAGTTGATCTGTCAAAATAACTCCATCTCATACTTGTGTGTGCCATAATGGAGTAGATAGCCTCTCTGTGAAAGACAACCAAAGTGTGTTTTGATTTACTAGTTTGTTTTGTTTCCAATATGCATAATCTAGAATAGTTCTATACTCATGACATTAGAATTACCTTCCTTACTGGTGTCTTGTAACTCTGTTGATTACGAATCCTAGATTGATAATTAATGAGTGAATTATATTACACATATAAGTAGCACAACAATGATCTTTATGAAAGTGAAAACAAACTTTGTCTCCCACCTAAAACTTATGTGGCACCCCATGTTGATTATGGCATTGCTTGTACTTGGCATTATACTTCTATAGAATATCTTGAACCTCTTGGTGGATGTGATGGATCCACTCAATGAATTGTGTGGTTTGTCAGCTTCTGGTGGAGCAGGGGATGAGTCGGTTGAGGTGGTCACCAGGTGTATTGCAACATTGATGGGGCCAAATTGTTGGAATCCCAACCCCACCTCAAAGGTTTTTCGCCAGTTGAGCTATGCAGGACTTAGTTGTAGCTACGCTGAACATAGGGAAGACTCAAATCCCATGTACGGGGGTGTTTTGAGTTGTACATGTGTAGGATATGTATGATCATATGATTGACGACCTCAATTTGGACATCTACTTGGGGGTGGAAGGAAATGGATTTGGTGAGCTTGGTATCCAATAGTGACCAGAGGCTTGACCAGAATGTGTTGAGGAACTGACTGTCACGGTATGAGATAATGGTTTATGGGATCCCAAAATGTACCCATACTCGTTCAAAGAAGAGATTGGTAGTGGCTTCTGCTGTGATGTTCTTCTTTTAGGCGGCTATAATCGCCATCTTGGAAAAGCGACCAACAACCACAAAACACAGTCATTTCCCCTCTTGGTGGATGGGAGGCCTGGCATGTAGTCCATTGAGATGGATTCCCACGACTTGTTAGGAGTAGGTAGAGGGGTGTACAGGCTCTGTTTGGAAATAGCACAGGCGATGCAGGACCTGATATACTTGTCGACATCCTGTCGAATTTTTGGCTAGTAGAAATGTTTCTGCAACACTGCCACTATCTTTTTGACTCCAAAGTGTGCTGCCACATGACTGTAGTGAGCTTCCCAAATTAGCTTGATGTGCTTGCTTAATGGAACATAGAGATGGCCTAGATGACACAACAAATTGTCTTGAAGATGGAAATTAGCGACCACTAAGTTGTCACCCAACATTTGGTAGGTCGTGGAGAATTCAGGGTCTTTCTCATATAGGTGGGGAAATCCAGAGGTCTCAAGGCCGCAAGAGTCTAGCACCATGGTGGGTGCCGGGATTGGAGGTCAGTTGAAGAAATAAACAACTCGGTTGGTACTTCATTTTTTATACTTGATGTTGAGGTGGAAATGCTATAAGTATGTGGACCACTTCTGATGGCAGTCATTCTACAATTTTCCTTGGGTCTGCATGAATTGTAGTGGCTTGTGATCAATGTGGATGGTTTTCTCCTTCCCAAGAATGTAATGTTTCCACTTGTAGCACACTTGCACAATTGAGTACATTTATTTGTCATAATTAGGGTACTTACAGACAACATCTAATAGTGTCTCACTATGATATACCAGGGGGTGGCCGTGTTGAGTGAGAACGATGGACACAACATAGTCTCAAGCATCTATCTCAATCTCAAAGGGATGTTGTAGGTCTAGTAATGAAAGTATCGGGGATGAGCACAAACTCTTCTTAAAGTCATTGAAGGCTTGTTGTTGGGAAAATCCCCACACAAATTTTTCCTTACCACCACCTCTAGTTACTTGTCTTAGGGACCATGCGAGATGAGCGAATCCCAGCACGATACTGCGATAGAAATTGACGAGGCCCAAGAAGCTCTGAAGTTTAGTGAGCGTGGTTGGGGATGGCCAGTCATGGATGATCTAGATCTTGGCTAGATCCACATTGTTACAAATTATTTTCGTCATCCCTATGATCGTTAATGATGTAAACTTATCTGTTGCCTTCAAAAGGGGTCAGTGGCATGAGTTCCTAAAGAGAGAAGGGAGAAGAACTTCTCTTGAGAAAAGAAATTGCTTTTTCCTATGTAAAAACCTCATAAAAAGGGAAGTTCGCAGGTTGCTATATAGGCAGGGTGCGAGAATGACCCATTCTCGCAGGTTGCACTATAGCCAGGGTGCGAGGTGTTCGCAGGTTGCTATATAGGTAGGGTGCGAGAATGACCCATTCTCACAGGTTGCACTATAGCCAGGGTGCGAGAATTCCAGCACGTGGGAAAAATGAGCGTTTTCACGAATCTTCTAGAAGGAGAAGCTTCTATGGTGAGGTGGCATCCGAATGGTTTGGATCT
>ML778777.1:240165-282890 GCA_009831015.1 Picea engelmannii | reverse complement strand
TAAAGCGAACTATTCAGAAGAAATCTCATCTTTCCTTAAACAATTCTAAAGAAAACACATGCTTTGTAATTGAAAGACACTCAAAGAAAGAGACTAATCCTTCAAAACCAAACAAAGCAAAAGTGGCTAAAAGAAACTCAAAGGATGTCAAGTAGACTGTAAGCAGATCAATATAGGCTCCAAAAGCTCAATCCAGTTGATCAAAGCAAAAATGGGTCATCAAAAGATGATAAGACCCAATCCAAAAAAGTTTACAAACAAGTTCGTAGCCTAGCAGTAGAGTACAGTGCGAGAATTAGGTATTCTCGCAGGCTAGACACTGGTAGGGTGCGAGAAGTTCGCACAGAATTGAACAGTAGGGTGCGAACATCAATGATTCTCGTAGGCCATAGAGAGGTACAATGCGAGAATGTCTATAATCAAAGAAAATTTTGAAAAAGGATAGGGAATCTAAGTGAACTTCTAGATCCAGAGAGTCTGGATGGATGTCCCATAGACTTAGAAACTAGAAAACAAACAATCAAGGGAAGGGAAACTAGACTAACTAGGAAACAATCCATTCCCTAGTGGAGTCGCCAATTTTGTTATCGGACTAATCAGTAGGTGCGAACACTAACTGATCTCCCTAGATCCACCTAGATCTAGAACAAAACACACCAGAACATGGCGATTTCCTTAAGTTTTAGATATTGAATTTACTAACTAAAGAGGGATAGGTGACATACCATTTAAACATCCCTTCCTCTCTCCATCGCCATCCTAGCTCCGTTCCAACGCTCATACAATGATGAACCTGCAAAAAGACGCAACCAACCAAAGTGATAGAAATAGCATAAACTCAATACAAACCTATGTATGTGATCAAGGAATCATACAATAAAACACAACAAGCTTTATAGGAAAGAATCATATTACTGTATCATATTAAATGTGAAAGAGAGATTACAACCATGGCCTTGATGTCGTAAGGTCCCTTCCAATCGTCCTTCGTTCCCCACACACTTCTACTCCAAGAATTCTGAGAGCATAGATCTGATAGCTACTCACAATCTATCTTGACAAAGCAAATCTCAAAACCACTCTAACCAAGCTAATAATTCCAAGCCAAATCCAATTTGGCCAATCCCAAAATCTCCAAGCTAACTTTCTTCATGAGAGCTCCTCTCCTTTTATAAGTTGAAGAGGATAAGGTGAGGAGGTTAGGATGATCCCACTAAATTGTGAAAGCGAGTAAGATCCAAACCATTAGGATGCCACCTCACCATGGAAGTTTCTCCTTCTATAATATTCGAGAAAACGCTTGTTTTTCCCATGTGAAAGCATTCTCACACCCTACCTATAGAGAAACCTGCGAACCGCTCGCAACCCAGCTATGGTGCAACCTATGAGAATCAGTCATTCTCGCACCCTGCCTATATAGAAACCTGCAAACTTCCTTTTTATAGGGTTTTTCCAAAGGAAAATGCAACTTCTTTTCTCAGGAAAAGTTCTTCTCTCTTCTCTCTTCAGGAACTCAGGCCACTGACCCCTCTGAAGGTAACATATAGGTTTCAATCATTAACGGTCATAGGGATGATGAAAATAATGTGTAACAATCATCCATCATCCTCATAAAATTTTCTAGAGAATTTTTCAAACCAAAGGGCATGACCAACCATTCAAAAAGACCTTCTTTTGACTTGAAGGCAGTCTTCCATACATATGTGTGTTCTATTGGGACCTAGTGGTAGCCATACTTCAGGTCAATCTTATTGAAGTATTTGGTCCCCATGAGCTGATCAAGGAGGTCGTCGATTCGAGGAATCGAGTACCGGTTTCAGACTATGATTTTGTTTAGAGCCCGATGTTGGTTTAGTTCCTCAGAGTTATACCTTTCAAATGATTGACCTAGGTTCAAGTCTACTGGGGTTCCAACAAAGCCTATAAATCTATCGGCCCTCCTGGTAAACCAGAAGGAAATGTGGTGCACAGAGTGCATTGCACAGTCTCACCCGAGATAGTCTTAATGGGTGACTACAATACTCAAGTGTTTGTAGTTCAATATTGAATGTAGATCTGAGAAGTGTGCGCAGAGAGTTCTATTTACTTATTAAGCAATGTATTGGCATTCTCATTTATGCATGTAATCTAATCGGATTCATTCATTCATTCATACATCATTATAACATCTACTCATAAATAGTAAAAGAGACAATAATTTAATCACATAACACAGGTTTTATCATGGTTCATCCCCTCCTGGGCTATGTCCACAAAGAATTGGCTCTTAAGCTATTATATTATGGCAGTTCCAAAACTACAGTGGTACACGCTTTACAAATCATTCTTAGTCGGGTCGAGATCTATTCTGAGGCAGACTAGATCACACCAGGCTTCTCAGCTTGTGATCTAACCCTCGATATATACCCTTCTGACCTTCTACAACTCAACAACTTACAAAATTAGGTCGTATGACAGAAGTATTACAACTAGTTATCAAAACAGGAATCCTTCCTCCCGTCGTCTCTTTCGACTAAACGACTACCCTCTTTTTTCCTTTCCTCCTAGGTATATATATATATATATATATGTTTCTGGCTCATCAGCCATTACAATGTATTACAGAAACCATAACCCTAACGTCGTTAGGTCATCCATGCATGCACGTGTGCTGAACTTCCTTCCAGCTGTCGCTTTCCTTATGCATGCCTTTCTTCCCAAAATAGCCTTTCTTTTTTATGTGGCCTGCTTCCAATAGGCCCCCAACACTAACATGTGGCTTGTCCCGAGCCACTTAACCCCTGCGTGCTTCATCGATATCCCTTGTGATCGCTTGGAACTTCTCCATGAGCTCCACTACTTTTGTTTCAGCCTATGCGGTCTTCTCCTTGAGTGCATCCAATATCTGCACTGCAATCGTGTTGCTAAACATCCTTGCACATTCTGCCTGGGTTTGTGCCATATATGTTTTGGATTCAACTGCCTAAGCAATGACCTCTGCTGCTCGATCCTAGAGAAGTTCCATTTGAGCCTGACACTCCTTTTTCTGTGTCTGTGCAACTATGAGTTCTGCCTGTAGTCTCTTCATGTCTTGCGCTCCTTTAACATGCTCTCTAGTCGACATTATCTTTTTCCTCTGCTTGAGGTCCTGGATAGATGCACCTATCCTTTCTCCTTCCTAGTCCCACTACTGGACCTATTGATCCTCTTCTAGCTTCATCCATAGTTGTTCTCCTTTCTCAAACAAGTCAGTTGCCGCATGGACTTGTCGTTCTATCTCTTGTATTTGCGTTGTTACCTCCTATTTCCTTTTCTCTCTCACCTCTGGTAAAGTGGTAGGTGTGAGTTTCTCATGGATATTCTCGATATCCTATTGGTATTGATCGATTGTCTACACAATATGATCAATCTTCTTTGTTTCTGTGAGTTCGACTGTCTGCGCCTCCCTTGTGATTTTATCATAGGCTACGACCACTTTCTTCTCTAGTCCCTTCTCACTTTCCTTCTCCTCTTTGGTCTCGAGCTTATCTTTCTCAAGTACCAATTCCAAACCATTTCGATTATCCTTTGTCTGGTGTAATTCCACTGTATCTATGCGTGTGCAAGACTCTACCTCCTTTGTAACACTAACCTGCAGTTTATAAAAGGCCTTGGTTGGTATCCACGTCAATACCAACTACAGTTGAGCCAAGTCCTTGAGGGGTGTCTTCCCCACAATTGCATCCATGCGTAACATTCTAGGTGTGACATGAAACATTGAGCTTGGCTATGATGCCATCTGGATTCTGTCCTGCTCTCTTGATCCAACTTCACTTCCTATATGTGATGCTGATGAGCCTATTTCTACATTGCTCTTGGCTACCTGTGCTTCCCCGATTTACCTGAGGAGATTTCATAGGTATGCCATCTCTTCTTCAATTTTGTCCCTTTGGCACACAACATTCTCAAAATCTTTGATTGTGCAATCCTGGATCATTTGGGCCACCATGTCTGCATCATCCTCATTGATCTTATATTCTGGGGGTGTTATATGTACCTTCACCTTCTTGCGCGCACCTGCCATCTGGGTGACTGGTCGCTTAGCCTAGCCTTTCTCTTATGGAGTAGCACTTGATGTGGTTCCTTGTACTGCCTCATCCTATTTCTGTTGTACTTGTGGCACCTGTGTGTTTTTCTTCTTCCCCGTCTAGACTCCTGTCTTGGATGTACCCCCTTTCTTCTAATGTTCCTTATTCTGATATGTCCTTGGTTTCTTGGGCACTGTCACTTCCTCAGACTTTTTCTATTCCTTCCCTACCTCCTCAGCATGTGTATGTTCCTATATTACCTCCTCCTCATTTATTTCTGTGAGTATTTCTCGAGTGAGTACTGAAATACTCCATTCATATTCCCAATCCTTAATGGCCATTTGTATGTCCCCCTCCATGATGAAGTAGAGAAGTTGTAGCCATTGATTGTTGGGGTCCTTCCACGCCTGGATCCACACCACATGTTTAGTGGCTTTGAATTTGGATATGCCTTGATAGTGTGCAACAACTTTCAATGTTACCCTCCAAGTGTTGGTGATGGTGTCCTATAGGTCACGAAGATATCATTCAAATATAGTTACATTCGCTTTTTTGTTCTTAGCGTCCAAAGTGGCTCCAAGCGATATGCATCACACTCCGTGGAAGGGTTTGGGTTTATTTGAAAAAATTGAGTACTTCGTCTCCTTCCATCCCATCACAACTATTAGGATGAGTGGCCATGAATAATGAAATTTTGTCCCCAGATCCTGCACATCCTTGTAGTTGTCTAAGAATAAATTCAACAAATAACTGCCCCAGCTAAGTGTAGTGCCCTCGACACACTGTGCTGTAGCTGTGACAACCCTGACCGAAACTTACTTCTTGCAAAATATCCTGAGCAACTTGCATGCCATAAGTTTTGTGGCCATTCTTGTCATGACGTCACTAATACACCTAATAATGATTCTGTGCGACCCCCTTTCGGTGCCATATTTCTTCTTCATCTCCTCAGCCAATGCTTTCTCCTTTGTTTTTTCCTCAAGAAACTGTGAGAGATCCATGTTGTATGATGACATCCCTGTGATGTGTGCGATGAGATCTACGTCTATTGAGATGATTTTTTCCAACCATAGATATCTACCATGTGTGACCGCCATCAACTACTTGACACAATTGTTTTCTTACTGGCCTTTGCCAAAGTGTGGTAGGTCCAATAGAATATTGGTTTTGGTCAGCCCTGTTTCCCACTGGACTGCTTGATGGATTGGTTCCCCAAAGGGTCCTATACCTACAGTCTATAGGTAAACTTGCTTAGCGAACTCTGGGAACTTGTTCATGTTCGTTACATTGTGGTCTGAGTACCTCAATTTCTCTACATAACCTAAAAAATTTGTTGGTACATGTACCCTGTCCGGTATGTGCATCAAAACAATTGCTGTGGTGGGTTTTCTGAGAGGTGACCTAGGTACCATTTTCTTTTCCTTTCACCATGGTGGTTGGATCTAAGTTCCAACCTTCATTCTTTGGCATACTCCTTTGGTAGGCTAGTGACATATTCCACTTCTCCCTCCTATGGTTGTTCTGAAGTGGTTGTCTGTGATTCTTCTAGTGCGACCATTTCTTCCTGGTTTGGAGCCATCCCATTGACTCTCGAGGCTTCTATAGGGTTTTCGAGTGGCACTTGGCTCCTGTGTCCTGATTCTGTCAGCTCTGCCCCTCTTCTGAAATATCAATTTCCATGGCCGCTAGTGCTGTCTACTGGGTTTCTTCGTCAATGGGTTTGGGGCTTCCTAGTTTTGTATTCGGTGATGGGATTTCATCCACATTAATGACTTATGGTTCCTGAGATGGTTGTTGTTCACTTCTCTGTGGTTGCGATTGTTCTATGATACTACCTTGGGGTCATCTGGTAGTCTGGATTGATTCTCCATGTTTAGGTGTTTCCATGGTGGTAAAATGTGTCGTTGGCTGAGCTCAGCGGCTTCTACAGCCTCTGCAAGCTGCACTCTCTGCTTCATATGCTCTCTCTCTCTGTTCCTTTTCCAATTTCACAATAACCTTTCCGCTCCTACATCCTTACTTTGTATTGACATTGTGTGAAGATTGTCAGAGATGTTTCTGTGATTATGCTTTAATTGAGTTGCAGGTTCCTTTGTACTTGCCATTGATTTCCCTTGTCGTCGCTAGTTGGAGCAATTAATGCGGCGTCCCATTAGTCACTTACGACATTCAATTCTGATAGCCTCTGTCAATTGGCATTTCTTTTGCTGTATCCACCTTTCCCACTTGTTTTCTCTTTGAACTAATCGTTGGCCTTGTCTCCATCGGGCTCGTATTTCCAAGAGTGCATGCTCATTCTACTTTTAGCGCGTGATCCTTCTAGTTTTGGTGCACTATCCCTTTTTTGTTTCCTTTTGATATCTTGCACTATATCTTGTTTTCTTTTTTTGACTACACAGTGACTTTCAAGTTGTGGGTAGTTGACTATCCTTGTACATCTTCAGTCGACTCCCATTGATCATCCCTCTGTGGTATGCACCTCGTAAGTCCTTCAACTATATATCTCCCCCATCCGAGACAATTTTTACTTCATATGGTCCTAACCAATGCATTCTGAGTTTTCCCAGATGCTGAATGGATTTACTGTCATACATCAACACTAAGTCTCCTTCCTTGAAAGTTTTCCTCTTGATATGTCTGTCATGCCAAGATTTGTCCCTTTCTTTTTGAACTTGTTGGTGGAACCTTTCTAGGATCGTATATTCCTCCATGATAATTAGTGTATTGAACCTATCATGTACTGTGCCTCGTTCTGTCATGTTCATAATTGCTGCTACGCGTAGATTGGGTACCATAAATTCTAATGGCACCACTGCTTCTTGTCCATATACCATTCTGAATGGCATGTGTCCTGTCAACTTCTTGCATGTGGTCCTGTATGCCCACAATACTATTAGTATTTTTACATCCCAGTCATCCATGTTGACATTACAGATCTTTGTTAGTGCATTTTCAAGGATTTTGTTACAGGCTTCTACTGTTCCATTCGCTTGTGGATGATATGGTGTATTGTTTTGATGATGGACTTAAAATTCCTTAGTCATATCCTTAATAGTATTTTTAATGAAGTGAGTTCCTTGGTCACTCATCAAAATCATTAGGAAACCAAATCTAGTGATCACTTGCTCAAATAGAAAGTGTGTTGTTGTTTATGCGCTGCAATATTTGACTAGTGTTGCTTTTTCCCATCTTGTCAGGTATCCTGTCACATTGATAATGTACCTTTCTCCTGTTCTCTTGGCGGGTGGGTTAATTGGTCCCAAAAAATCTATTGCCCATTTTTAAAATACCTACAAAGTTACCTGTGGTTGCAATGGCATCTTGTCCCTTCTATTAGGTTTACCAACCCTTTGAAATACATCACATCTATGGAAATACTCTTTCGAGTCTCTGTGAAGGGTTGGCCACCCTAGTCATGCGCGCAATACTTTCTGCAATGTGGCTTTGCCTATGTAGTGTCCTCCTGTAATTTCCTCATGGGATTCTTCTAAGATCCTTGGTCTTTTATGTTCGAGCACATATCTCCCCCCTAACACTGGCTTATTGACTAGGTACTTAAGGGATGAATGATCTGTGAACATCTTAATTTTTTTTTCCAGTAAGTAATGTCTAAACTTCTGCAGCACGTAGACCATAGCTAGGCCTTCCCTCTCTGTAGTGTTATAGTTCTTCTTTGATTATGAGAGTTTTCTACTTGCAAATGCTATCGAATGATCCAATTCTCATGCTCCTGGTTGTGCCAGAATAGCTCCAAGTGCTATGGACAATGCATCTACATGTACATGGAATGTCTTCTCCCAATATGGGAATACTAGTATTGGTGCGGTGACCATTTTTTCTTTCAGCGTATCCAGACCGTGTTGACAATCCTCATTCCACTGGAACTTTGTATCTTTCCTTAACAATTTCTCCATTGGCGCGGTGATCTTCACGTACCCTTTTATAATTTTTCTGTAGTATATTGTGTGTCCCAATGTCACTCTTAGTTATTGAACTATTTTTGGCGGTGGCAGGTTAACGATTACTGCAATTTTTGTAAGATCTACTAGTAAACCATGCTTGCATACTATATGTCTCAATAGTATCCCAAACAGTGTTCCAAAGATGTACTTCTTGATGTTTAATGATATCTAGCACTACCTGCATCTTTCTAAAATCAGCCACAAGACCTCTACATGGTCTTTCAATAGGCTATATATTGTCCAATCACCCAAGTATACCTCTAGGAACTAGTGGATAAATTCTTTAAATGAAACTATGACTACTTTGGAAAATATTGTTGGTGCATTCTTTAGTCTGAATGACATGACCATGTACTAGTAGGAACCCCATTTTGTGGAAAAAGTGGTCTTGTATCTGTCTTCCATCACTATCCTGATCTAATGGTATCCCAAAAATCCATCGGTGAATGAATAAACTTCTTGTTCTCCTACGTTCTCCAGCACTTCATCCGTGAAGGGTGTAGGGAATGGGTCATGTAGGCATGCATCATTCAATTTCCTCAAGTTGACACATATTCTTATCCCACCTTGTTTTTTCTCTCGAACTACCATCGGGCTTATCCATTCTAATTCTTCCACAGGTTCTATGATGTCGTGTTGGCACAGGGGCAGATCCAGGGTTCAACACTTCAAAAATGCACCAAAAAAACCCTAACTACCGACCCTTTCAACAACACCTGAGAAGCAAATGAAGTCTCACCTGGGGTAGAGGCAGGGGTGGTTGTAAGACTCAGGTGTATGCAACCCCAGCTAGGACATAGATCTGTGATTCTTACTCTTAGCAAGCACTTTAGAATAGATCATTCATCAGTATTTAACCCTCATGGAACTTCGTAGATGGCACAAAGCACCACAAAATTCACTTATATCTAGGTTAAGTTAGTACTTAGCAACAGTAAAATAGGTCTAGCACTCAACACTTTCATATATGTCAAATCTATACCCACACATCTAAGAAGCACAAAGCAAAGTGGATCTATCTAAGTATATCATAGAAAATCACATAGCATAATCATATCAAGCACAACACATGGAAAGAAACAAACACATTAGGTCGAAGCATCGAGCACAACACACAGAGTTACCATGGTTCACCCCCACCCTGAGGCTATGTCCACAAAGTCTTCTTCTTCTTTATTAGCTTTGGTCAATCGGGTTACAACACAGATCTCACTCTTATACTCCTCATAGGACAAGAGATCTACATGCACCTCACCAGATCCTCCTTCCCCGAGTAGATCTAACATAGAACCTTCTTACAATCCGTGCACTCAACACTTACAACACTTGCACTCAGCTTTGCAAGTCGATCACACAATATACACAAAGCCTTTACTAGCACTTAGATTATCTTCTCCCCTTCTCTTATATTGCTTAGCTACTTATTTATACTTTACATAATATTCCTAAACATGGGTAAACCCATGGGCCGACATCCCTTTCCCATTACATTAACCCAAAACCCTAAAAGGGCCCCAAAAGTGGGTTGAGATCCCGTGATCTCTGCTTCACCTGGTGCTCCATCTTTGACAGGATGTCGAAGTCCAAAAATGGTCAAATATGACCAAGTGTTCCTCAAAACTTGGTCAAGGGCCAACATGCCATCTTTGAGCATCCTATCGATCTCAGCCTTGAATTTTTTCTTATATATCAGATTTATTTTGTATGGTCATTGTATGATCAGTCTTGCCTCAACTCTGAGTAGTATCTTCATTTCACCTAGATCTCTTGCTACGCCCTTCATTTCTGTGAACGTTGTGGGGAATAGATCATTGTACTCGCACAATAAATTTGTTATGCTTTCCACTATCTGCTCATCCCAGTAGTTTCCAATGTTGGCCATTTTGGGATTCTCAACTGTCCCAATGTTGACTTTATTCACCTTGATTGGTGCAACAGTTACTTCTGATTCTAGAGGTGGGACTTCCACTTCTTCTTCTAGTACTTCTTGCTGCACATGGTAGCATGACAACATTTCTTTCACTGTCTGTTTGTTCTGTTGTTGTTCATTTGTTACGAATTCAACTTTTGGGTCCTTAATTAATATCACCCCTCTTATCTTCTTAAGTGCTTCCTCTATGTTGGGGTTCTCATGCTCGAATGAGAAAGTGATTGTAAAGTTTTGCTGCAATACTGGCCAGCTCGTAGTTCCTCTGCGTAGTTCCTGGTATGTATACCAGTTTGTTGGGATTCCCTCTAAGGTATGTATGAAATGATGAGGCCATTCCTCTGGGGGTGTCATTTTTCACAGCGCTGTGCACTTCTCCAAGTGTTCCACTGGTGCCCCCTTTCCATCGTACTTATGTTGCTGGTTGCTTCTCTGTTCTACGCCAAACCTTATGTGCAGTAACTGATTACATTGGTACCAATCCTTTATTGTTTCTTTGTGTGTGCCCCACCATCTTGCAGGTGTGGCATTGAGTGCTATATCTAGTGATAAGAGTCTTTGATTTTCTAACACTTAATCCTTGTACTGTGTCAAGAATGATTCTAGATCATTTAGCCCATGGAAACTGGGTGGTTCCCTTATCTCCGTACCTACCCATCTTACTGCATGGTTTATTCTTGCGCATATTCTTGTGGAAACTTCTTGTAGCCTCCATTGCCAGTTCTCTAAACCTGTATCTGAGTCTAATGCACATGAAGTAATGCTACACCAATTGAGTATCCCATTTATAGTTGGGTTTACGTAATCCTCATCTCGCACAGTTGTTATGTACAATTGGATAATTTCCTCCAAGTCCAAGAAAGTAGGCTCTACAAAACTCTCCCCTTCTGATGGGTCTAATGGTGCAATGGCCCTGTATTCTCCTGACTCAAATGTCATTTTCTATGTTTTTATGTTGATTATGGCCTAGTTATCAAACGCACAATCCAAGCCAAGAAATGTTGGACATGGTGTTGTGCCTTCCACTATTTCGATCACTTTGAAGTTTGCTTTAGTGCACACTCCATCCAGGTCTAATATCACTCTTTTCAGTCTCCCAATTGGTAGAACTCTTTGTTGGTTTTCTAGTTTCAACTGAATGGGTGAATATGCTAATGTGGGATATCCCATACATTTCCATGTTTTCTTGGGTAATACATTGACTTCGGATCCTAGATCCAATATAATATCTCCCATGTTGAAATTTTCGATGTTGGAATTCATGATGAAATCCCTACTTGTTCTTCTCCTTGTATGTAGGTGATTGATTGTTTTTTGTTCTAGTTTTCCTTCTATCTCTATGCTACATATTTATAAGATACTTTGTAATATTTTGACAGAGGATGGATCATTTAATATTTTTACACATGATTACAGAAAGCCTTTGATTGTACTTACTTGTCTCAGGGGATGCATTTCCTTGGTATGATCCAATGATGGATGCATCTCGTACTCTGGTACTTCATTGCTATGTTGCACGGTTGAGGTCGTCGCGGTGTCCGACTTCAGAAATTATTTTCTGGCTTGCTTAAATGTTTCCTTCTCATTCTATGCATCGAATTGTTTCCTTGGTTTGGTATTCTTCTTCACTCACTGATGTTGTATTGGCTCTTGTCGTGCTATGTCATTTCCTATTTTATTTCTTCCACGCATAACTATGTTGATGTTTCTCCCTTTATCCCGCGCTTCCGCTGAAATCCATTGAAAATTGTGGTTGTTCTGATTCCTCTTTTCCTAGATCGTCTTTAGTAATTGTTACAAATTATTTTGGTCACCCTGGTGATGTTTCTACAAGCATATGTTCAAGCTCTCAAAAGAATATTTTGCATGAGAAAAGTAACCGGTGTCTCCCTCTACAAAACTTGTTTGTAGAAGGACGTCGCAGGCTAAGAGTAATACACAGTGAGGAAGTGCCTGATTTTGGAAGGTAGTTCTTAACCTGGCCTGTGGAATTTTCACAAGGTGCTCTATAGACAGGGTTTGACGACATTTTAAGATTAAGAAAAGGGACGAAGTTCATGAAGGTTCTAGAAGGGAATATTATAGAATATGAGGTGACATCTGTATGGTTGGGATCCTTCTGGCTTCTCTGATTTGGTGGGATCATCGTAATATGTTTAACCATCTCTCCTTCTCCTATATAATGATGGATTTCTCATGGAAAAGGTTAGGAAAAAATAAAGAAAGATCAAGTAAGGAATTTATGAAGGAATAGGCTGAAGATTGTGTGAGGAACTCTATTTCAACTGATGCTTGAGATCTCCATTATTTCATCAAGCTATTGTGGGTCATCTTCATGAAAATTTGAAGCAAGTGTGTGTGTTGGAGCAAAGGGCCACTAAAAGGGAACCTTGCAACATCAAGGTGGTTTGGTTGTATATTCCTCTTTTACTTAATATAATATGGTGGCATGTTTCTTTCCCATAAAATCATTATCATTTTATTACATGACTCCTTGATCACATGTATAGGTTTTCATTGAAGATACTATTGTTTCTTTCACTTTTGTTGGTTTGTGTTCGATTGTAGGATCAATAACACAAGAGCGCCAGAGTGAAGTAGGGTCAACAAAGACATAAGGAAGCGATATTCAAAGGTGTGGTACTCATCTCTTCTTTGATGTAAAATCAATGATTAAACTTAGGGAAAGTGCCATGTCCTGTCTCATTTTGTTCTAGATCTAGGTGGATCTAGGGATATTAGTTTATGTCTTCATTCATCGATTTATCCAATAATAGTAACGTAGGACATTTTTTGTGTCATGATCCGATGCGCGACAATAATACAAGTCATTGGTGGAAGTGGACATTATATTGCATAGTGTCTTGGTTGTTGACAGTTGTGACATACCACTGGTCCTCTACCTCTTCCAAAGCCTCCTCTTGCTCGTCCTCTACCTCTAGCCAACACAATCTCCTCATGGTGCATTATACTAAGGCACCTAATTGTATTGTGTGGTATTGTACTGAGGATGCACCGTGTTGTATTGTGGCTGCACGATATTATATAGTTACTGCAGAGTATTATACTATGGATCCATAGTGTTGTATGGATGGTACCTGGTTGAACTGAGGAGAAACTTTCCTGGTCATCATTTCTGTCTGCACCCTATATGCATGTATTGCCCGAATGTTGGACATTTGTTCTTATGGTGTCGTTCCGTCTTGCATGTGGTACACCAAACAACTTCTCATTTGTCCTTACTTTTGTTCTGGTTTAGCTAGAAAATTAAGTTCTTCAAATCCTCCTTCATCTCTTTGATGGCTAGATTAGTCTTCTGATATCTATTTTCTTCTAGTTGCAGGGCTTCCTGTAGAGCCTCTTCATGTGTCTAAAACTTCTATTGTCGTAGTGGATATTTTAAGTGTGGTAATAGTGAATTGATGAACATGTGCCTGTGATGCATATTTGTCATGAGATATTTCAACTTTCCTTGTAGTCGTTTGAATCTCTAATCAATATCCCATATGTATTCTCCTGGTTTCTGTCTAATTTCTATCATCTCATTCTTATGCTAGTCCTCTAAACTTGGCTTCTGAAACTCATTTATCAACAATTTCTTGATATCCGCAATTGTTCTAGTTGTTCCTGGTGGGTTGTTTGTGGATAAAATCATATACCAATATAGTGTGGGATCCCTTAATGTGATAGATATCTATGCAAGTTTTGTGTTGTTGTCTTTGATCTTTTTTGTTTCCCAGATCTTCTCATAGATAAACAAGAGATTCTCTGGGTCCTCCGACGCTTCTCCTTTGAATTCTGGTAACCTGATTGTAGGATCATGTCTTGCCATCCTGAATGCTGAAATACTACCTCCATGTGGTGTAGAGACTTGACTAATGCTTCCTGAACTAGATCCCCTAGTTGTTGTTCCCTGTGTAGATGTACTTCCTATTGTCTTCCTTCGCCCAAAATTCGGTTGTCTAAACGATGGTGTTCTTTTTGGTGTGTTAGTCGCACATGGGTTTACGGGTTCCACAATGACATTAATATGGATAGGATTGTTGGCTTTTATTCCCACTCTTGGACCTCTCATCTTCCTCTCATATGTTGCATGTAGGATTTCCTCAATCTACTCCACATCCTGAAGATCCTCTACCTCCTCTTCATCACTTTCCAATCCTTCCCTTGCAGCTACAACTCTCTTCTTGGTGTTCACCTTGTATTGGTAGGGTACTCCACTGCACATTTTTCCTATTGTTGCCATGATCCACTTGATCTGGTCGTCATCCATCATGATTGGGTCCAAGGCTTCCTCCTTCTTTCATTTATCCATTTCTCCTTGTTCTATCAGTGCTTCCCCCCTTCCCCCATGCACACATGGAAGTTTAGTTGTCTGATTCCATTGTCATTACACCTTTGTTATATAGCAATATATTTATAGAAGTATACAATGATCTAATATACCTTCCTCGAGGCCCACATAGAAACTCATGCTCTGCTACGTTGTATGACTTCATTGTATCTAATGCAAATTCTGTTATAAAGCCTGCTACAACACTGTCGAGCCAAAAATCTACTGCGCGGGTGAATTTATTGTTCACCTGCTGTAGCTAAGCGATCTGAACTAGGGTCCACTCTAACTATCAGATCTGATTTATTGCATGGTCATCCTTCAACCTCAAGATCCACTCCTGAAATAAGTGTGGAAAATAACAGAAAAATACTTCATGGAGATCAGTAAACACATACTTCTTAAGGTATTTGCATGGTGTTACTCTGGGGTTTCTGTTATCTTTCTGCATAAACTAGAGCTCCTTTGTCTTCAACTAGATTTCAATCTCTGCTTTTGTGGGATTCCACGGTATCGAAATACCCTTATAACTTTGCATTCTTCTCACCTTCTTTTCATTCGATTCAATATTATTTTGACCCACCTTCCACAGATCTTACCCTCTTTTAACAGATCACCTCCACTCAATCCTATGTTTTTCCAACCAGCAACAAAACCATTTTTTGGTTTAGTTCCTCAGAGTTATACCTTTAGCATGATTGACCCAGGTTCAAGTCTACCAGGGTTCCAACAAAGCCTCTAAAACTATCGACCCTCCTGGTAAACCAAAAGGCAACATGGTGTAGAAAGTGAACTTCCCAGACTCACCCGAGATAGTCTTAATGGGTGACTACAATACTCAAGTGTTTGCAGTCTAGGATTGAATGGAGATCTGAGAAGTGTGTGTAGAGAGTTCTATTTACTTATTAAGAAATGTACTGGCATTCTCATTTATGCATGTAATGCAATTAGATTCATTCATTCATTCATACATCATTCTAACATATACTAATAAACAATAAAATATACACAATAATTTAATCACATAACACAGGTTTTACTATGGTTCACCCCCTCCTGGGCTATGTCCACAAAGATCGGGCCTTTAATCTCTTCTATTATGGCAGTTCCAAATATACAGCGTCGTGTTCTTTACAACTCATTCTCGGTTGGGTCGATATCTATTCTGAGGTGGACTAGATCACACTAGGATCCTCAGCCTGTGATATAACCCTTATGACCTTATACAACTCAACAACTTAAAAAATTAGGTTGTATGACCGAAGTATTACAACTAGTTATCAAAACAAGACTCCTTCCTCCCGTCGTCTCTTTTGACTAAATGACTACCCTCCTTTTTCCTTTCCTCCTAGGTATCTATATATACATTTATGGCTCATCATCCATTACAATGTATTACAAAACCCCTAAACCTAACGTACTTAGGTCTTCCATGCATGCCCACATGCTTCTCTTCCTTTGAGTTGTCTCTTTCCTCGTGCATTCCTTTCTTCCCAAAATATCCTTTCTTTCTGATGTGGCCTACTTCCAACACCTGGAAACCAATGCAGAGTTTCCAGGTCCTGTATTTCTTCTACACCAACATGATTGAGCTCTCACAAGGCGATGAGTTGGGACATATGTGGCCCTTGTGGAGAAGTTCTGGATCTACCTTTTGATCTCCTCATTTTCTAACATAGAGCGGTGATAGACTGGCCCATTGGGTAGTGGTGCGCCTGAGGTCAGATCGATGGGATGCTTGACCTGGAAGTGCATAGGTACCCTGGTAGGAGAGGTGAAGATATCTGAGTATTATTCCACGACCTTATCCACTTGCTTATTTTGTGTGGAGAGTTGGGCCTCGGAGGCCTTGGATGTGGCTGCGATATTTCTCTCACATTGAAAGTGAATCACGAAGAAGAAAAATTTCCCAGTCTGAGAGATGACCTTCCTGCATTGCTTGGAAGAGATTAAGGAAATAGAACTAGGAGGGACTGCCTCAAGTATCCTGTACAGATTCCTATTCAAATTAATAATGACACTATGAGGCCTAGACTCATATACAACATGATGTTTCGATAAATAAGGTTGGCCCAAAAGAACATTACAAACTTCAAGAGGAGAAACATCACACAAAACCTCATATTTGAAGGGCTTGATGTTGTGCGATAGTCGACACTATTTCTTGATAGAGAGATCACTTTCTTGATGGAGCCATCCAATACTGTAGGGTTGTGGGTGCAGCATTGTCGGCAGGGCCAACTGCTTGAAAAACTCTACTGAGATGAGGTTTTTTTGGCTACCACTATCAATGATGAAGTGTAGTGGGGTGCCTTTTACCCACATCTATGAATGGAAGAGGCCCTTGCCTTCTTCTGGCTCATTTGGTTCACCAGGCAGGAGCTTTTTGGTAGCAATGGTGGCACTGGGTTTCATATCAATGATCCGTCTTCCCCTTTCTGGTACTAAATCAGAGTCAGAACCCATATCTGATTTAGACGATTTCACTTCGGCCACTAGTGACTACTTTGAGCAGCAGTCAGCTGTGTTATGCCAAGGGATCTTATGGAAGTATCACCACTTCCTGGTGTCTTTCTTTGTATTTTCGGTGTCCTTCTTTTCTTGTGGCTTGGACTGGTTGTCCTGATACTTTCCCTATTTTCTCTATCCTTTGTCTTGTGGGTTGGGTCCACCCCTTCCTAGATTTTCCTGTGAGGGGTTCCTAGGCCTAAATTTCCGCATCTTTTGTTTGAGATTCTGCTCAATTTTGATGACATATTGGTAGGTCGCGCCCAAGGATGAGATGTCCATAAATTCCATTTCAGTCTGGATGTATCTATGCAGAGCACCGTGATACTTGTGCACCAGATGTCGCTCTGAATATTTGATGCCCAACTTGGTGCGCAAGGTATGGAAGATATTTGTGAAATCTGACATTGGTTGGTCTCTTTATTTCCGCAGTGTGGTACATTTGGTATAAAATTCATCATAACTTCCGACATGGTAGTATTGTTCCTTAATAAAATCCCTGAAGGATTCCCAGGTGGTCGTGATTGTAAATAATGAGGGTTTCTCTATTTCCTTTTGCTCACAAAAAGTTTCCCACCAATATTTGACATAGGGAACGACTTTGAGGAGTGCAAAAGTAATATTTTCTCTATTCGAAAATTTATGTACATAAAAATACCCTTCTAGTAGATTCAACCACTTGTCTACAACATTTGCATCTATCATACCTTCAAATATAGAAATATTGAATTTGATTTGTACCTTGAAGGGGGTGGCGCCTCTGCTTGAGGAATATGTGTCGCTTGTTGGTAGCCGCCAAAGGATTTGCGTGAAACTATCCATCATCTTTTTCCTATGTTGAGTGAGGGATTCCTAAAGAAACATTTTGAAAGTATCTCTTGTCCCAACATCTTTCTTTTCTCCTTCCATGAGAGGTCGTTTGGGTGTGCGAAAGATTTTTTCCTCAAGACAAACAAGCTGGAGACCCAAGTCTTTGTACCTTGACCTCATTGGGGACATGCATTAAGATGACATGGAGAAGACCAATTTGATACCAATGATCCAAATTTTATGATCAGAATGAAATAAATACAGAGTATTAAAATGCAGTGAAAAACAAGCTTGCTGGAATGGTGGCGACTTATCTTTGAGAAGAGATGTGATGACTGCGCTCATTCAAAAGAAGATGATTACAATGAGGATATGAAGGCATTTTTATAATAAACAGGAATGTCAAAAACCATAGACATCTAAAAACCTAAACCTAGGAGATGAAGTGAGAAAAGTCATGTGGGCCACATTTGGGTAAGTTAGTACATCAACTTCCTAGTGTCGTAACTTTTTCATATGATCTTCGTTTTAGGCGCATGATAGCCTTTTGGAAAGGTATCGTCGAGGAAATTCATTTTGGGGGATCAATCAGAGTGTTTGACTATCATTGAGAATCTATATTCTGAAAAACCTTCATTTAGTCCCTCAAAATGGCCCCGAAAATTTAAAATGACTAAAAATAGTAAATTGCCAAAATTGCCAGAAAATTGTTTTGAGTGAGTTGGAAAAGGTGGGTGGCCACCGATATCCACCTGAATAAATCCTCCCTCCTTAGGAAGAAATTTTCTCCATTGCATTAAGTTCCCGCATCAGTTGAGGAAATTTCTACTGAATTTTACCCCACATGAGCCTCTTGCATTGGTGCAGGAGCTGCCCTACATTGATGAGTCCATAAATATGGATCCTTTGATGTCGAGTGCCCTTGATATATGTGTCTACAATATGATCACTGGATTCCTATTTCATGCATTCATGGTTGAGCTATTTTTCTTTCCAATGCTCTGCTATCTCTGAGGTGTCAAATAATGGTGGGAAATATGGTCATAGGAGAGCCACGTTGAAGACTGGGTGCAGGCCAAGGAAAGGAGGAATGTTGAGCTGAAAAGCATTGTCACCCACATCCTTGGTGATGGTGTATGATCCGTAATAGAGTGGGAGAATCTTTCGATGGGGCCTTGTTAGGCATTATTTTTTCAAGTGAAACCAAACTTTGTCTCCCACATGAAACTTATGTGGCACCCGATGTCAATCATGGCACTTCTTGTACTTGGAATTAGACTTCTGTAGAATATCTTGAGCCTGTTGGCGGATGTGCTAGATCCATTGAATGAACCAAGTTTCTTTGTCATCTTCTGGTGGAGTAGGGGATGCGACAACTAAGGTGGTCACCAGGGGTATTGCAACATCCATGGGGCCTAATGGTGGCAATCCCAACCCCACCTGAAAGGGGCTATGGCCAGTTGAGATATGTATGGCTCAGTTGTAGCTATGTTGGACATAGGGAATACTCTCATCCCATGTGTGGGCGTGTTTTGAATTGTACATGCGCATGATATGTACGATCATATGATTGATGACCTCAGTTTGACCATCTTTCTAGGGATGGAAAGAAGTGGATTTGGTGAGCTTGGTATCCAACAGTGATAAGAGGCTCAACCAAAATGTGTTGAGGAACCGATTGTCACGGTTTGTGGGATCCAAAAATGTACCCATACTCATTCAAAGAAGTGTTTGGCACTGGCTTCTACTATGATGTTCTTCTTGCAGGTGCCTAGAATTACCATCTTGTAAAAGCGATCAACAACCACAAAAACACAATCATTTCCCCTATTGGTGGACGGGAGGCCCGACATGTATTCCATTGAGATGGATTCCCACAGATTGTCAGTAGTAGACAGAGGGGTGTACATGCCCTATTTCTTAGTGGTCAGTTTGGAAATAATGTAGGCAGTGCAAAAACTGATATACTTGCTGACATCTTGTCAAAGTTTCGGCCAGTAGAAATGTTTCTGCAACACTGCCACTATATTTTCAATGCCAAAGTTTGCTGCCACCTGAATGTAGTGAGCTTCTCAAATCATCTTCGTGCACTTGCTCGATGGAACACAGAGATGGCCCAGATGGAACAACAACTCATCTTGAAGATGGAAATTAGTGACCACTGAGTTGGTGTTGAACATTTGGTAGGTGGTGGATAAGTCAGGGTCTGTCTCGTAGAGGTGGGGACATTCGAAGGTCTCATGGCTACAAGAGTCTAACACTGTGGTGAGTGCCACAAATAGAGGTCAGTTGAGGCAATCATAAACTCAGTTGATACTTCCTGTTTTATACTTGATGTTGAGGTGGAACTGCAGTAATTATGTGGACCACTTCTGAAGGTGACCATTCTGCAATTTTCATTGGGTCTGCATGAACTGTAGTGGCTTATGATCAATGTGGATTACTGTCTCCTTCCCAAGAATGTAATGTCTCCACTAGAGATAGGATTTCACAATGGAGTACATTTATTTTTCATAAGTATGGTACTTACAGAAAACATCTGATAGTGTCTCACTATGATATTCCATGGGGTGGCCATGTTGAGTGAGAATGACACCCAGAACATAGTCTAAAGCATATGTCTCAATCTCAAAGGGATGTTGTGGGTCTGGTAATGAAATTATCGGGGATGAGAAAAAACTCTTCTTCAATTCATTGAAGGATTTTTGTTGGGACAAGCCCCACAAAACATTTTCCTTACTGCCACCCCTGGTTACTTGGCTGAGGGCCCATGTGATATGAGAGAATCCCAACACGAACCTACGATAAAAATTGGTGAGGTCCAAGAAGATCTAAAGTTCAGTGAGTGTGGTTGGGGCTAGCCAGTCATGGATGACCTAGATCTTGGTTGGATCCACATGCACACCATGCCTATCAATGATGTATCCTAAGTAATGGACCTTTTCCATGCTGAAGGAGCATTTTTCCAAGTTTTCATATAGTTTGTGCTACTGCAGGGTGTACAGAACCTGCTGAATATGCTGCAAGTGTTATGCCCAAGTCTTAATGTAGATAAGGATGGAATCCAGATACACCACTACAAAATTATTGGTTAAACTTCATAGACTATCATCCATCATCGTCATAAATGTTGTTGGATCATTTTTCAAACCAAAGGGAATGACCAACCATTCAAAAAGACCTTCTTTTGACTTGAAGGCGGTCTTCCATACATCTTCCTGTTCTATTGGGACCTGGTGGTAGCCAAAATTAAGATCAACATTACTAAATTATTTGGCCCTTGCAAGTTGATAAAGGAGGTATTCAATTCAGGCTATCATGTACCGGTTTCAGACTGTGATTTTATTCAGGGCCCGGTAATCAATGCAGAGTCGCTAGGTCCCATATTTCTTCCGTATAAACATGATTAGGCTCACACAAGGCGATGAGTTGGGACATATGTTCCCCCTTGTGGAGAAGTAATTTGATCTACCTCTTGATCTCCTCATTTTCTAACATAGAGCGATGACAGACTAGCCCATTCGGTAGCGGTGTGCCTGGGGTTATATCGATGGGATGCTTGACCTGGGAGTGAAGAGGTACCCCAGTAGGAGAGGAGAAGATATCTGAGTATTCTTCCACGACCTTATCCACTTGCTTCTATTGTGTGGAGAGGTCAGTTGTGGAGGCCCAGGATGTGGCTGCGATATTTCACTCACTCTAAGAGTGAATCATGAAGAATAAAAATTTCTTGGTCTAAGAGATGACCTTCCTGAATTGCTTGACAAAGATTAAGGAAATAGCACTAGGAGGGACTACCTCTGGTATCCTGTATAATTTCTTGTTCAAAGTAATAATAACACTACGAGGCCTAGACTCATATACAACATGATGTTTCCATAAATAAGGTTGGCCCAAAAGAAAATTACAAACTTCGAGAGGAGCAACATCACACAATACCTCGTCTTTGAAGGGCTTGATGTCATACAAAAATAGACACTATTGGATGATGCGAAGATCGTTTTCTTGGCAGAGCCATCCAATGGTGTAGGGTCTTGGGTGCGGCATTGTCGGCAGGGCCAACCTCTTGAAAAACTCTGCTGAGATGAGGTTCTTTTGGTTACCACTATCAACGATGAATTACAATGGGGTGCCTTTTACCCACATCTGTGAATGGAAGAGGCACTCGCCTTCTTTTGGCTCATTTGGTCCACCAGGATGGAGCTTGGTGGTAGCAACAGTGGCACTGGGTTTTGCGTTAATGATCCATCTTCCCCTTTTTGGTTCTGACTCAGAGTCAAAACCCACATATGATTCAAAGGATTTCACTTCAGCCACAAATGCATGCTTTGAGCAGAAATTAGTAGTGTTATGCCAAGGGCTCTTATGGAAGTCGCACCACTACCTGATATCTTTCTTTCTCTTTCATATGTCCTTCCTTTCTTGTAGCTTGGACTGGTTTTACTAATACTATGCCTCTTTTCTCTATCCTTTGTTCTGTGGGTTGGGGCCACCCTTTCCTGGATTTTGCTATGAGGGGTTCCCAGGCCCAAATTGCCACATCTTTTGTTTGAGCTTCTACTCGATTTTGACGGCATATCGGTAGGCCATGCCCAAGGATGAGATGTCCAAAAATTCCATTTTGGTGTAGATGTATCTATGTAGAGAACCGAGGTACTTGAGCACCAAATGTCGCTCTAAATCTTTGATACCTAGCTTGGTGCGCAAGGTATGGAAGATAATTGTGAACTCTGGCACTTCTTGGTCTCTTTCTTGCCACAGTATGGTCCATTTGGTATACAAGTCATCATAACTTCCGATAGGGTAGTATTGTTCCTTAATAACATCCCTAAAGGATTCCCAAGTGGCCATGATTATAAATAATGAGGGTTCCTCTATTTCCTTTTGCTCACAAAAATTTTCCCACCAATCTTTGACATGGGGAACGACTTTGAGGAGTGAAAAAGTAATCTTTTCTCTATTCGAAAAGTTATGGACAGAAAAATACCCTTCTAGTAGATTCAACCACTTGTCTACAACATCTTTGTCTACCTGACCTTCAAATATAGGAATATCGAAGTTGATTTATACCTTGAAGGGGGTGATGCCTCTACTTGATGAAGATGTGTCGCCTGTTGGTAGCCGTCAAAGGATTTGCACGAAACTATCCATCATATAGTTCCTCTGTTGCATGAGGGATTCATCAAGAAACATTTTGAAAGGATCTCCTATCCCATCATATTTATTTTCTTCTGCCATGAGAGGTCACTTGGGCGTGCGATAGCTTTTGTCCTCAAGAGAAACAAGCTCGAGACCCAATTCTTTGTACCTTGACCTCGTTGGGGACATGCATTAAGATGATAAAGAGCAAACCACTTTGATACCACTGATCTAGATTTTATGAGGATAATGAAATGAATATAGATTATTAAAATATTCTTAACAAAAAATAACAAAGATACAGTAAAACTAGTTTTCTATTCAATAAGGAAATAAGCTAAAACTGTAAAATGCAACGGAAAACAAGCTTGGTAGAATGGTGGCGGCTTATCTCTGAGAAGAGATGTGATGGTTGCACTCATTTGAAAGAAGATGACTACAATGAGGCTCTGAAGGAATTTTTACAATAAACAAGAATTTCAAAAACCCTAGACATCCAAAGACCTAACCCTAGGAGATGAAGCGCCAAAAGTCCTGTGGGCCCCATTTGGGTAAGTTAGTACATCAACTTCCCGGGGTCGTAACTTTTGCATACGATCTCCGTTTTAGGTGCACGATAGCCTGTTGGAAAGGTATCATCGAGGAGATTTATTTTTATCACTTAATTATATCCTTTAGAAAACGTTGAGAATCTCAATCCCAAAAAACCTTCATTTAGGCCCTCAAAATGGCCCCAAAAGTTAAGAACTGCTAAAATAGTAAATTTCCAAAATTACCAGAAAACTATTTTGAGCGAGTTGGAAAAGGTGGGTTGCCATCGATATCCATATAGATCAATCCTCCCTCATTAAGAAGCAATATTCTCCATTGCGTTGAGTTCCCCCATTAGTTGAGGAAAGTTCTGTTGAATTTGGTCTCAAGTGAGCCACTTGCCTTGGTGGAGGAGTTTCCCTGCTTTGACGACTCTATAAATATGGATCCTTTGATGTCGAGTTCCCTTGATATATGTTTCCAAAATATGGTCAACGGATTCCTATTGCATGTAGTAGGGGTTGAGGTCTGTTGGTGTCAACTTCTCTGCTATCTCTGAGATGTCCAATAATGGTGGGAAATATGGTCGAAGGAGGGCCATGTTGAAGACAAGGTGCAGGCCACAACCTTGGTGATGGTGTATGGACCATAACATAGTGGGCGAAGCTTCTGATGGGGCCCTATAAGGCATTCTTTTTGAAAGTGAAACCAAACTTTGTCTCCCACCTAAAACTTATGTGGCACTCAATGTTGATCATGGTGCTTCTTGTACTTGGCATTAGACTTCTGTAGAATATCTTGAACCTACTTGCAGATGTATTGGATCCGCTCAATGAACCGGGTGGATTTGTCAGCTTCTGGTTGAGCAGGGGATGAGTTGGCCAAGGTGGTCACCAAGGGTATTGCACCATCCATGGGGCCCAATGGTTGGAATACCAACCCCACCTGAAAGGGGATGTGGCCAGTTGAGCTATGCAGGGCTCGATTGTAGCTATGATGGAAATAGGGAAGACTCTCATCCCATGTGTGAGGGTGTTTTTAATTGTACATGTGCATGATATGTATGATCATTCAATTGACGACCTTTGTTTGGACATCTGTCTGGGGTTGGAAGGCAGTGGATTTGGTGAGCTTGGTATCCAACAGTGACCAGAGGCTCGACCATAATGTGATGAGGAACTGACTGTCATGGTCTAAGATAATGGTTTGTGGGATCCCAAAATGAACCCATACTCCTTCAAAGAAGAGCTTGGCAGTGGATTTTGCTTTGATTTTCTTCTTGGAGGCGACTAGAATCACCATGTTGGAAAAGTGATCAACAACAACAAAAACATAGTCATTTCCCCTCTTGGTGGACAGGAGGCCCAACATGTAGTCCATTGATATGGATTCCCATGACCTGTCAGGAGTATGTAGAGGGGTGTACAGGCCCTATTTATTAGTGGTCAGTTTGGCAATAATGTAGGTAGTGAAAGACCTTATATACTTGTTGACATCATGTCGAAGTTTCAACCAGTAGAAATGTTTCTGCAACACTGCCACTATATTTTCGATGTCAAAGTGTCTTGTTGCCCAACTATAGTGAGCTTTCCAAATTATCTTCGTGCTCTCTCTTGATGGAACACAGAGATGGACCAGATGAAAAAACAACCTGTCTTGAAGATGGAAATTAGCGATCACTGAGTTGGCACCAAACATTTGGTAGATGGTGGAGAAGTTAGGGTCTATCTCATATAGGTGGGGCCATATAGAGGTCTCATTTCCGCAAGATTCTAGCACCATGTTGAGTGTCATGACTAGAGGTCGGTTGAGGAAATAAACAACTCCGTTAGTACTTTATGTTTTATACTTGATGTTAAGGTGGAACTACTATAAGTGTGTGGACCACTTCTTATGGTGGTTGTTAGCACCAGAAGTCACCTCCAGATTGGATTTGAGGTAAGCCCAGTACCCATCAATTTGTATGTCACAATGAATAATTTTAAAGCAGTCGAATCGACGGAGACCCAGGATAATATCGTTTTAACTCAGAAAATTGGACCAGTGTGCACTTGTAGGTGATGTCTTAATTCAAATTTCGTCAGTAAGTTGTAGTAAGGGTGAGTAGCAGGAAGGACTTGGAGGAGAAAATGTAAATATCATCTATGGACATTAGGTCTTTTAGCAGCCTAAGGAGGAAAAGGTTCAAATACAAGATCCTCTTGGATTCAAAACTTTAGGAAACTGAAGAATGTTAATGACAATACTGCAATCAAATATACATTACAATACAGTCAAAACAATCAATGTGAATCTTTCAATCATGGACACTTCAGTATCAGAGGCAAATAGGATGAAAAAGAAGTAGACTTTCATTAAACAAGAAGTCTCATATCAAAATACATAACCAGAGAACTAGAAACTTCGTCAAAATGTTACAGTGTGGGAGCCTAGCTCAACCATTGACACTAAAAAAATGGCACAAATGCCTACATATACTCAGAACTCTCTCCAATTTCTCGAGGCCCGATCATGTCATGCGTTCAAGGCTTGCGTTAGTGAGTTTCTCTATCAGGATGCGCATGTAGACGTTAGTCAGACTACCCATCCAGTCTTCTGTCAAATGCGATCTCTGGTCAGACTGGACTGAAATCCTGTTTCTGCGATTCGACCTTCTATTTATGGAAGGATATGATGTCTCAACCACATTCCTTTCTTTCATTAACTGTCTTCATTGGGATTAGGATGACCCAAGTCAACTCGACACCTGGAAAACACGTTGGCCACACTCTGAAACTGTGCCACTGGCATCCCCACTAGATGTTGACCAGGAATATGGTAGGCGATCATGGAGGCTGATGAGGAGGAGATGGTGAGGTGATTGGTGTAGGCACAACAAAATACAAGAAATGATTGGAGGCTAGGTGGAAGGACGCGATAGTAGAGAGATGACTAGGAATGTGTGGGCATCAGAAGGTAGGCATTGAGGTGAAAAATTGTCGGGGTGATGTGGCACAGGAAGGGGATGCGATGGTAGGGGGAGAGGCCATGGAAGTAGAGCGGAGTGGGGACAATGATATAGGTGGGGGTGACATGGGAGAAAAATGTCGAGAGGTGAGGGGTGAAAGAAAAAAGGGAGGAGGATAGGTGGAATGGTGATAGGTCGGGAGGACGGTGAATGGAGGAAATATGTGAGGAGGTGAGAGATAGGAGTGAAAAGGAAGATGTGACAGGCTAAGGGGAAGGTTGAGTGGAAGACAGGTGTCGGTGGTAGACGAGATCAGTAAGAAAAGGCAATAAGTGGTCTACTCAAATAGGGGGTAGGTGGTAAGAGGTTTAGCGTAGGGGGGGTTTGAGTTCATGAGGAGGTGCCACGATAGTGTGGGTCCCATGCTCAGAAACCACCAACTCATACCCCCCCCCTCCCCCCCATTAAAGGAATAAGGTTGGGGGGGCGGTGTGATATGGACTGTGCATCGTAGATCTGAGCACACAGATCTTGACCGCCCAGATCTATGTGCCCCTTAACACAACACGCCTGGGCGCTAAACTTAGGATAAAAAGGAAAAAGTGGGTTTTTTATCCCCCCTTTCGTTCATTTGACAAAGGTGCCATTTCCTAAGGGAAAAACACCCCTTTTAGCAATAATATGTGCTAACAATGGTCATTCTAAAATTTTCCTTGGGTCTGCATGAACTGTAGTGGCTTGTGATTAGTGTGGATGATTGTCTCCTTCCCAAGAATGTAATGTCTCCACTAGAAATAGACTTGCACAATGAAGTACATTTCTTTGTCGTAAGTAGGTTACTTACAGATAACATATGATAGTATCTCACTATGATATTCCACAAGGTGGCCATGTTGAGTGAGAACGATGACCACAACATAGTTTGAAGCATATGTCTCGATCTCAAAGGGATGTTGCAGTTCCAATAATGAAAGTACTAGGGATGAGTACAAACACTTCTCAAGTCATCGAAGGCTTGTTGTTGGGACATTCCCAACAAAAAAGTTTCCTTACCGCCACCCCTAGTTACTTGACTGAGGGCCCATTCAATATGAGAGAATCCCAACATGAACCCGAGATAGAAATTGGTGAGGCCCAAGAAGATTCAAAGTTCAGTGAGTGTGGTTGAGGCTGAACAGTCATAGATGACTTGGATATTGTCTAGATCCACATGCACACTATTCCTATCAATGATGTAGCCTACGTAATGGACCTTATCCCTGCCAAATGAACATTTTTCCAAGTTTTCATATAGTTTGTGCTATCGTAGGGTGTGCAGAACCTGCTGAATATGATGCAAGTATTTCGCCCAAGTTTTGATGTAGATGAGGATGTCATATAGATAAAGCACTAAATAATTATTGGTGAAAGGTCATAGGATATTGTCCATCATCCTCATAAAATTTGTTGGAGAATTTGTCAAACCAAAGGGCATGACCAACCATTAAAAAATAGTGAGAATGTGTTGTATGTTGATGGTATAAAACATAACTTATTAAGTGTAAGTCAAATGTGTGAGCAAGGACACAATTTTATTTTTCATTCAAGAGGATGTAAGGTAATGGATGCAAATACGGGGAAGATTATTGTTAAGGAAGTCAAAACTTCAGGGAATGTGTATGTTTTAGAAGAAGGAAAAGAAAAATGTTTCGTTGGTAAAACTGATGAGATATTTCTTTGGAAAAAAATACTAGGTCATATTAGTCTTAATCATCTTGTTAAGCTAGGAATAAAATATGTTGTGAGAGATATGCCTAATATATTCAAACCTGAGAACACTGTTTGCAAGTTATGTCAGTTTGAAAAAAAGTCAAGAGTTCAATTCAAGGCTAGAGAACACTCCACCACTTGACCTCTTGAGTTGATTCATACATATCTCTGTGGCCCTACGAGTACAAAATATACTCGAAGTGAAATATATTTCTTTATGTTAATTGTTGACTATACTAGAATGGCTTGGGTTGGAATGTTGATGAATAAATTTGAGGCGTTTGAAAAATTCAAAATTTTCAAAGTGCGGTTAGAAAATGAAATGACCTTAAAAATAAAATACCTAAGGTCAGACAAAAAATGAAATGACCTTAACATTTTTTGTGAAAAACATGGGATCAAGAGATATTTTGTTATTGCAAGAACCCCTCAGTAGAATGTAGTAGTGGAAAGGATGAAAACAACAGTTCGAGAAATGGCCATGGCCATGCTTGATGAATCAAAATAACCTATAACCTTTTGGGGAGAGGTTTTTCAAATTGTTGTCAACATTCTCAATAAAGCGCACATAAGAGTAAAAACTAATAAAACCCCCTATGAACTATGGAATGGAAGACCAAAATAAATAAAGTACTTCAAAATCTTTGGCAGAAAATGATACATTAAAAGAAATGAGGACAACTTAGGAAAGTTTGACTCTAGATTTGATGAAGGTATCCTTTTAGGATACTCCTCCATAAGTAAAGGATACAAATGCTACAACAAAAGAATCCATAAGATAGTTGAAAGTATATATGTGAAGGTAGATGAAGGACCATTTTATCCAGTGAGACACCAACATCATGATGAGCCACACGATGACACCATGAATGAGGATCATTAAACAAAGGATTCAAAAGAAGAGGAGAGAAATGAAACATCACAACCAAATACCCCATCAGGGTATGTTCAAAAGCATCATCCAGAAAGTCAGATTCTTGGAAATAAGCAAACATGTGTACAAACTAGAAGAAAACTTATCGATACATATACCTCTACAAATTTTTCACCGTTGTCCATGATTGAAGCCCAAAAGTTTGCACAAGCAAGTTAGGATGACCATTGGGTCAAAACCATGAATGAAGAACTAGACCAAATAGAGAAAAGCAAGACATGGGATCTTGTCCCAAGACCAAAAGAAAAGAATATAATTGGAACTAAATGGGTATACATAAACAAATTAAATGAAGATGGAAAGATAGTAAAAAACAAGGCTAGATTGGTATGCAAAGGGTATGCTCAAGCCGAAGGAATGGAGTTTGAAGAAACTTCTTCCCCTATTGCAAGAATTGAAGCTTTCAAGATTTTTTTGGCTTTTGCATGCTACAAAAAATTCAAAGTCTACCAGATGGATGTCAAATCAACATTTTTGAATGGTGATCTTGAGGAAGAAGTTTATGTTGAGAAAACAAATGGTTTTCTTCTAAATGACAAAAATGATTATGTCTGTCATTTAAAGAAATCCCTGTATGGGATAAAAAAAGCTTCGAGAGCTTGGTATTACAGACTTGACATGTATTTGCACCAACAAGGTTTTAAAAAAGGAACAATTGATATCAACTTGTAAATCGAGGATGAAGGTAATGACATGTTAATTATTGTAGTATATGTTGATGATATTATTTGTGGTAGTAACATTGAACTGATGAGTATAGAGTTTGCAACTACAATGAAACAATATTTTGAGATGTCCATGTTAGGAGAACTCTCCTTATTTATTGGATTATAGATTCATCAATCAGAAAAAAAGGAATTTTTATTTCCCATAGAAAATACTTCAAACAAATGTTGAAGAAGTTTCACATGGAAAACTACGCACCAGTAAGCACTCCCATGACTACTAGTTGCAAACTCATCAAAGAGGATGATGCTCCAGAAATAGATCAAACCATGTACAAGTCCATGATATGTAGTTTACTTTATATCATAGATTCAAGGCATGAAATCATGCAAGTTTTTTGGTTTAATAGGTAGTTTTTAGTCCAATCCCAAGGAAACTCATGTTCTTCCATTCAAAAGAATATTCAGGTACTTGCAAAGCACTATTTATTATAGATTGTGGTATCCAAAAAACACAGACCTTGTTCTTAGAGCTTATACAGATGAATATTGGGAAGGAAGTATTGATGATAAAAGAAGAGCTAGTGGAGGTGCATTCTTCTTTGGGAGTTGTTTAGTATCTTGGCTCAGTAAGAAACAAACTTTTGTTTCTCTCTCTACAGTTGAAGAAAATTATATAGATACAACATCATATTGTACTCAAGTGTTGTGTATAAATACCAATCTCAAGGATATTCAAGTTCCTTGTGATCAACATTTTTCTATCATGTGAGACAATACAAGAATTATTAATCTCTCCAAAAATACTTTTCAACACTCTAAAACTAAGCATATCCCCATCAAGTACCACTTTATCATAGAACATGTTCAAGATTAGGTGGTTAAATTAGAATATGTTCCTTCCAAAGAGAAGATTGCAGATATCTTTACCAATCCATTACCCAGGGGATCCTTTGAGTACCTTAGAGACAAGCATGGAGTCCTTCCGACTCCTCATTCCAGTGCATAAATATTCATTATAGGTTGGAGGATGTTAAAATAGCTACCCAACCTCAGGGGGAGTAGCGCAAGAAATCAAGTAGCATGAAGTACATCATTCTGATAGGGGGAGTCTCTCTCAAGATGTGTGCATTCACAAGGAAAATTCCCTTTTCCATTGATTTCCAAGAGGGGGAAACATAAAACTGCGACAAAAAGTATCATACAACAAAGGGGGGTGAATTCTAGAGGAACACATTGACAGGGGAGTATCTCGACAATAAGAGTTTCCATCAATGAAAAAAGGGGAGTTTGTTGAGCATATGTTGTCATTGACATCAACATGGTGCATATGTAGAGGAAGTGTGTGGAAGGCTAGAAGTGCACATAGACAATGTGGTGAAAATTTGGCGCATAAGCATAGGAAGTGCACATAAGGTTTGGAGAGAAAGTGCAAGGAAGGATTATTTCTAATGTACTATTCCAGTTCCACATGAAACAAAACTCCTAGAAAAAATCATGAAAGTTTGAAAATAGAAGTGCACAGAAGGATTGAAGGATGAAGATATCAACAACGAAAAATATCACGGAAGTGATTGAGTCTTCCAGGAGTGCATGCATAATAGGAGGATAACCTACAATGCAACTCAGAAGCGAAGTGGAATGAAAAAAATATCTTTTGTAACAATCATGAAATGACTCAACGGATGTTTATGTTGTAGTGAAACGATTTTTTTAGCAAGACTTGACAAGTAACAAAGTGAGCTTCAATGTAGTGTGTGGAATATTACACAATTGAAAATTTGCAGGACACCTTGAGGCAGTGCGATGAATGGTTTAGTGGAGTGTGACAAGATGAAGTCTCAAGTAGAATGTGACGGAATGAGTCATCAGGGGAACTTACAGTATGATGGGGAGATTCATTAAGAACATTGGAGGATGAGTGTGATAAGATGAATACTTGTGACTTGAGTCTTTCTCTCTGGTTCTATATGCACAATGGATTCTTTGTAGACTAGAATAAAATTATCACATCATTCTTCAGGATATGCTCAAATAATTTGGAGCACAATCATAGGAAGACTTGGTCCATTCAATGTTTTTCCAAAATGTAAAAATCATGCATCCACGTACTTTATTTAGACAAAATTGTAACTGGCAAGATTTTGATGTGGTCAAAGTTTGTCCACATTGTAACTATTACACATCCACATACAGGAAGGTGAACTCAGAAAAATTAGTATAAGTATGGATGCACTCTGATCATGGAGGGGTGTGTGAAGTGAGGTGGAAAATGATACTGTAATAGTTCATAGGAACATAAATGTAAATTTGTCAGGATGTGTTGCAATGTTTAGTGATGTAACATATTTTTTTGAGTTTAGGGTGGCAGGGTGGTTCTAGGGTGAGTCGAAGATCACTAAGGATTGGTATCCTCATTTTTGTAACATGTTGTTTCTTGAGAGGATTGGTGTCCTCATTATCTATGATAGGTTGGTTCTTAAGAGGATTGGTGTCCTCGTTTTCTACGACAGGTGGATTCTTATTAACCTGAAAATTTATAACTTGTAAGTTGGTTCTTGCAGAAGAACATAAAGAAGATGTTCTGTGGTTTTTTCTCGCATTGGGTTTCCATGTAAAAATATTTTTGTACTTTGGTCACTGTGTTTTATTTATTTATTCTTGTATCTTTTATTAAGCGCACTTGTAAATCAATTAGATGGTTATTTTGATTTATACTTGTTTCTATCAATAACTGTGAATTTATAAATAACTTAACTGGTTGAAAGGAAAGAAAAATATAGAAGATTAATGAAATATTGTTCACCCCCCTATCAATATTGTTGTGAGTATCAAAAATTGGTACCAGAACGTAGGTTACTTCAGTTACATTCTAACAGCTAGAAGTAAGATCACACAGAAAGTATGGCCAGTCAAGATTCTTTTTCAACCAGACCTCCTCTATTCAATGGAACAAATGTTGCATTTTGGAAAATCAGAATGAAGACCTACTTGATGTCTCTTGGTATGGAAGTTTGGCAGAGTGTGGTAGATGGTTATAAAATCCCAAATACTCTTCCAATGGATGAAGATGGTAAAAAATATTACTATAGTAATGAAAAATATATGAATGTTATCCAAGGAGGAATTACATAATTGTTTTTTGTTAAAGTGATTCAGTTGGAATCCGCAAAGTAAATATGGGAAAAACTCGTAAACAGTTATAAAGGAGATGAGAAAGTAAATTTGTCCAAATATCAATCTCACATAATGTAGATTAAAATCCTAAGAATGAGTAAAGATGAAAATATTGCAGGTTTGTTTATCATAGTGGATGAGACTATAAACACCATGAAAGAGATAGGAGAGGAAATTAAAGAAGCTATGGTAGTTTAGAAGGTATTGAGATCTCTTTGGTAAAGACTTGATGAAAATGTATCAACTGTAGAATAAATGCATGAACTAGACAAACTGACTATGGATAGAATCCATGGAATTTTGGCTTCTCATGAGATGAGAGATAGGAAAGAACAACCATAGCTAAAGGACATAGTCTTCAAAGCATCAGTCAAATCATCAACGTCTCAAGATCATGATTCATCATAGCACGTCTCAGATGAAGAAGAAGATAACTTTGTGAGGAAACTGAAGATGGCCTCTGGAAAATATAAATGTATTTTACCATTTAAATTCTTTCATTGTGGTAAATTTGTTCATTCTTCCTCTAAATTTCCTTTTAAAGGAAATAACACCAATGAAAAGGAAAGAAAAAGTAAGGATAAACATAGAAATTAAAAAAATTATTTTAAAAGAAATAGTTTTTATTCAAAGGAGGATAGCAACAACTTGTTGATGGGTCTTAAATCCCTTGACTCAACAATAGGAACCAAACCCACCACCAAGGCCCAATTATACTCCGTGGCATTTAAAAATGGAATGGTTCTCTAGATCTTGCGATCCGACCAATTTATCGATGGGATTTGTGTTTTCTTGTGAAGCCTCCTCCTTCAGTTAGGATTGTTCTCTTCTATATTTTCTCTTGGATGGGGATGACATGAGAAATGCAAGCCAGTATAAACCAACTTGAAAAACAACAATATTAAGTTTTAACTACTTGGGGAGAGGATAAGCTTGGGATAACCCGTTTCTCAACATGCAAACAATTACTCTATACCACAAGCCTAGTACTAATACATTAACCATGTGAGCATCCAATTACTATCTGAGAAACTAACTATCAGAAAGAAAGAACATATGTAACAAGATAATGGAAAGAACACTAATTCATCTACCATAACCACATATCACATAATAACACAACAATTTATATTCATCATTAAAGCAAAGAACATCAAGACATTGCACTAGATAAATTGACAATAGAATTAATTTCTCTTACTCATTACTACATCATTCATGAAACATGATAGGAATTAGTTCTTCTCCAAGTCCAATCACATGCATCTGATGAAAATGCCTTGTCTTTGGTCCAAAAGGACTTCTCAATTCATAGTAGTCTCAAAATAATTCTTAACAACCAAAAAATAAAGAGTCTTACAACAACCATCGACCTCTTACTCATTGGTCGGTGTCTTTATTTATAATATAAAGTTTTAACTGAAACTAATAGATAAGTGCAGTTTAAACAAAACAAAAATCGCCACGTGGTGGTATCTTCTAACAACTTCTTTAACAGTTGTCCCGAGATACTTCTTGGAAAGGGTGACTTCTCTCATATTCAGTCCAACTGACAAACAATTCTTCACAAGTTTGGGCCCATCGAAATCTGTATTGTTCCATCGGGGCCACATATATTCCCCTGATGTCTACTGCATACCCTTGGTACTTTACTAAACTAGAGTTCAACTGTTGTAGCATGGTTTTGGATCTTGATTGGATGTTCTGCAAATTGTTGCACTTGCCCTGGCCTTGCATTGGTTATATTTGAAAACTCTTAGGTCCATAGAGAATCTTGTTCAGCATGAAACTTGACCATGTCGCTTAGGTCGATGAAATTATCAGGGCTGCCAAACTCGGGGAACTTAGCATCCTTCATCGCTCTATCAATTCTTCTTCAGTGTTTCTTTCAGTTTCCTTGATGAGATCACGGAGCAAGCTTTGTCCGGTAATTGGGGAATCATTCTTGTAATCAAGGTTGAGATAGTTTAGTGATCAAGAAATATGATATAAGGTACCAAAAAACATAATAGACTGATCCGTACCTATGGAGCTCGTAATTCTCAATAATTTAATACTTACGTGATCCCAGTTGCTCCTTTGAATGACCTGAGATGTCTTTATCCACGCCATTGCTCCTCTTCAGTTTAAATGAGTCACATCAGCGTGCCATAGTGTGCCAAATCAAGTACGACAGATATGAGCGTCGGAACCATCATAGTAGCTGCTCAACCTTTGGGGCCAGGAAAATATGCCAGAGTCGAGCGTGCACGTGTATGATCCCAGAAGGTCAGATATCATAGTAAGGAAGTCTTTAAATGCCTCCAGAATCTGTATCACTGAGTGTGTCAACTATCATTCGTCAATAATGGAAGCTGGGGAGTTTAAAGAGATTGGAATGATCATACTGTACATCCCCTGCAACTCTGATCAGCGACATTTTATGCATTCTGGATTACATTCGACGTGTTAAATCTTCAAGACATCCTGTTGCAAGGAATGAGTGTTCTTTTGGCACACTCTAGTTCGCTCCTTTGTTTTGCTATAAATTCTAGGAGTTATGTGGGAAATTCTACACATAAGTCGAGTTTATACCTTTGTAACGCTGGTCTTGCAAGTTTATTCAGAAGAAACTTGGTGTAGTGGTCCTTTATCATCTGTACACATCCAAGCCACTACGTTGTTTCACTATGGGATCCCCTTTGAACAAGGGACGAGGTTTGCGAGGTAGTTGGAGTGCTAGGTATGATCCCCAACGTGCCTCAGACTCTTTCTTAATGGCTTCCAATGTCCTTGAAGCTTCAACAGGAGGTATAGGCCTTTTCTCATAGAGGGTGTTGGCGCCTGTAGTGGAAGTTGAGGTGGAGAGAAGTAAACCTGAAAGAGGTATACTAGGGGTCATTCCCCTACAAGAGTGTACACCATGGAGAAGGTGGATTCCTAGGAAAGATACCGAAAAAAAGTAGAAAGACCACCTCCCATCTAAGCTGAGTGTACACCCCACCACTGAGGGGTCTATGATGCTTACTAATTAGTTGAGGCCTATGGGGACTACCAATAAAGGAAGAGGGGGATGAAAGGGAAGGGTAAAAGCACTGGGTTCTCCCATCAAGAGTTCCATCCAGCAGTTAGAGCAGGCCCAACTTGCCATAGCTGAACTCTACTAAGAAAATAGAGAGTTGTGGAGCCAGTTGGTGGTGAAGAACCAGGAGGTATCGACATCGCAGGGTCACGGAGGAATCATAGTTTGTCTCTAGAGACAACTTCGAGAAGCTCAAGATACAATTTTGTAGTTGCTCGAGGCATAGAGGATGACAATGAAAGAGGAAAAGGAAACGTTACAGGGTGCGTGCGTAGGAGATGCATAATGGGCAGGCCCTTGCTTTACATTCCCTGAAGTGACACTTAAAATTTCTTCTCTTTTGTCGTAAGGGGTTTATACTCTCACTGTGACCGAGCCGGTCAGTAAAGATACCAATGACATATATTTGTATGTGGCCCAAGTTTGGTGGGAAATTTTAATTATATGAAAAATGTGAAGCGTCTTGAATGTATCCTATTCCCTTTTGGATGTAAATTAACTGTGTTCTTTTATCTAAGTTTTCACACAAATTATGGGATTTTATAATTGTTATTATTGAATTGTACATTTTTTGATATGTTCCCTTTAAAACTTTCGATATCGATTGATGTTGATGTGGCGTTATTAACCTAGGGCTATTTAAAGTATTTGAAAATAAAACTTAGCATTCGACTAGTGGGTAAGGATTTCACTTGGGGACTTTACTCACGTCGAAAGAACTAAAGGATATAGATATTGCAACTACCTATAGTTGGGTGGCATCGAGGATTGACATTTTAAAAGTAAAATTAATGTTTATTTTATTTTGTAACTCCTCGATGTCGAAATCGTGTCGGGTGTCAACGATCGACAATACTATTCCTCTCCTTGCACGACGCTTACGTTTTCTTTTTCCTACCGAAGCCGAATCGATCGGTCTTTGGCGATACCCCTACCAAAGTTTATTCACAGAAATAAAGACTTTTGTCTGGCGACACCGATGAGGATCGGTGCTCGACTATTTTAAACTTCTCAAATGATTTTCGTCACCTTTAGTATTTACCGATGCCTAACTCTCTAATCAAGTTGGGGAAAACTTTAGTTCGTCGATTCCTTAAATGGTTGTTAATTACCTTTTAATGGTTAAGATGATTCTTTGTTGTATGTTCAATAATTTTTTTTTTTAAATTCAAACATGAAACATAAAAGATAAGCGCAGGCATCATTTTCATATTGAAGGAAAAACATATAGTGCAAAGGATCAAGTGGTACCCAAAATTAAAAAAATGAAAATGGACATAAACTTTTAGGGTGTGTTGAGTGCTCAACAAATGGAAATTCACTGAGCAAAAGAAGAATCTATGTTCCTCCTCCAAGGCTTGGCTGATACGGAAATTGATGGAGAATCTCAGCTGGTCTTAAATAGGAACCTCTTAACCTTTGCATATGACATCCTTCGATTGATACTTTTGGGTCTGCCTATGGGTTTTTAACCTCTTTCCTCTTTTGTTTCCTTTGACCCTGACACATGCCCCCTTTTTTACAAAATTTAGCAAAGTATTCACCAGCATGAGGCCTTTAATTACCTCTACCCAACTACTTCAGTGTCAGTCCACTGCCAATGAGCATTGATAGCCCCAACGTAGTCACCCTGACATCACAGGCCTTGCTTCGCTGCCAGTGAGCATCCATAGCCTCAATAGAGATATCTGCATACCCTCTCCTCCTGTTCACTCTTTTGATAATATCAATTTCATTTCAGGATGATGCACTAAGTGAGTAGGAGAGAAGGATGTATGTTTATTTGCTAGGTGAGAGAGTTAAGGTGGATGTTTCGCTAGCTCCGTCTTCTGGGTTTATGTAGTCCTTTTCGGATTTCCTTCTTTCCCTTGAGGTCTAAGCGAACCAGAAAGTAGACATTTCTGACATTTCTCTGCAGTCATTCATTTTCTCTGGTTGGATAGAGAATTCCTCAAAGTAACCGCAAGTTTTCCAGTGCTTCTAGTGTTTGCGAGTGAGCCATGAGTTAGGAACAGGGTTTTCTATGTTTCATGATCTTAAGACCAACCATCATTTTACTAGGCACACCTTCAAAAGAACAAAAATATAGGAAGAAAAGAAACAACAAAATAAGTATTTACACAATCATGAAGATATTCAATGAAGAACATAAAGCACACACACACGTGCGCACGCACACACACACACACACACACACAAACACATAAACATATATATATATATATATATTGGAAGTATTGTTTTAGGGCTTTGCCATTTACTAGGAGGGTGTCAGGTTCCCCTCTTAGACTTTGCAACTGATAAGTGCTTACCCTAATTTTCTTAGCTATCTGGAAAGGTCCAAGCCACAGACTCTAAAACTTAGAATGTTTCCCTTTTGGTTCATTTTCTCTGTCCCACTTCAGGACTAAGTCTCCTATTTCAAAATTCTTTTCTTTAGCCTTATGCTTATTGAACCATATTTTCACTATCTGTTGGTGAGCTAGGAATTTTGATTTGGCCTTTTATCTCTCTTCTTCCAGCATGAGTAGAGTGTTAATCCTTTATTGCATGGTTGATGATGGTTCTTCGTTGGAATCTTGGGCCAGCTGAAGAGATGGAAGACAAAGTCCATTTGGGAGGATGGATTCTTGCCCGTAGACCAAAAAGTATGGGGAATTTCCTATAGCTTCTTTGGGTGTGACCCTATCGGACCATAGAGAATTATAGAGTAGATTATGCCAATTTATTTGGTTATCCGTAACCATCTTATTTAATATCCTTACCAAGTTTTTATTTGTTGACTCAACCACACCATTTTCCTGGGGATAGTAATTTGCAGAGTACTTGATTATGATTCCTTTGTCCAGAGTGAACTCTATGAATAGGGTGGAAGAAAATTAAGTTGTGTTATCAAAGACTAGAACCTAAGGGACACTAAACCTTGTTATCAGCCTCTGTTTTATGAATTGGATCACTACCTTCTCATTTACATGAATCAAAGGGATGGCCTCTTCCCATTTCATGAAATAGTCAGTGGCAGTAAGAATGTACCTGTGCAGTTTTGAGGAGCTAGGTGTGATTTCTCCTATGATATCCAACCCCCACTACTCGAAAGGATAAGATACAGTAACAGGTTGGAGTGGGACCACTACTCTTTTCTCCTTTCCAATGCTTGTTTGAAAAGTCTTACATTTTCTAGCATAAGTATGAGCGTCTTTGAACAAGGTGGGCCAATAATAGCCGGCTCTCAGAATCTTATGAGCGGTAGTGCTTCTTGCAAAATGTCCCTCGGTGGGGCCATCATGGATTTCTTTCAGTACTTTGTCTACGTCTTCTCATTCGAGACATCTTAATAGTACCCCATCATAATTGATCCGGAAGAGCACCAAATTTATAAGATGATATTGTGCAGATTTTAATCTCAGGGCTCTCCTTTCTCTAGGGTTGAGGTTTTCGGAACAAGTCCCGTGATGTAGAAGATAACTTAAATATTTATACCAAGAGTCTTGTCCTGGGGAGATGTATGCTACTTCACCACACCATAGTTCCATTTCATTCTCCCATTCGAGATCTTCATTTACTTGATCCTGGGCTTCGACTGCAAGCTTGCACAAACCTTGTCCTTTTACTAGTTTGGTAGGTTTTATATCTAGATCAAATTCCTGGACTACCGCCATCTAGTTCCCTCTTCTTTCCTCCATTTCTTGATGGGTAAACAAGGATTGGACTGCAGGGTGCGACACAATTACTTTAGTGTGATTCTTCAGGATGTAAGACCTGAAATGTTTTACTACCTTATAAACTGTGTAGGCCTATTTGTCTACAGCAGGATAATTGAGCTCAAATCCTTCAAGATTAGTACTCATAAATGACACCAGGGATTCATTTTTTTCATCATCCTTCTGATTCAAGACTACATATAACGATTGATCGAAGGAAAAAGTATAAAGGAAACAATCTCTATTGAAATCGGGACTTCGCAACATCGGGGCCCAAAAAATGGTAGCCTTGATATTGTTGAAGGCGTCTTTTTGCTCATCATCCCACTTAAATTCAACATCTTTATGAATCATCTTTTGTAAGGTTTTGATGATTTCTGTGAAGTCGGGAGTGAACTTCCTCACAAAATTGATTTACCCAAAAAAGGACTGCATAACATTCTTGTTATGGGGTAATGGAAGTTGAGCTATGGATTTAATCCTTTTCAGGTCTGTGTGAATCCCTGCTTGAGATATAATGTGACCTAACAACTTACCTTCCTTGACACTGAAGATATTTTTCTTAGGGTTTAAATATATACCGTATTTCCTACAACTCTCAAAAAAAGAGTTAAGTGTTGGATGTGCTCTTCTCTATTCTTTGAATACATTGTTACGCCATCTAGATACACTACCATGCATTTATTGATTAGTCCCCAAAATGCTACATCCATGGATATTTGGAAGGTTTCTCCTGTGTTAATTAACCTGAAAGGCATGCACTTATAAGCGAAGGTTCCCCATTTGGTTTGGAAAGTGGTTTTTAAATGATCTTCCTTTGAAACAAGGACTTGGTTGTAACCTGAGATATCATCTAGTAGAGAGAAGATCTTCGAGCCCGACATGGTCTGTAGGAGTTGTTCCATCGACGGGACTGGGTAATTGTTTTTTTCTGAAGCTCTGTTGAGGTTCCTAAAATCTACGCATAGGCGGATCTCTCCTAAATTTTTCCTCACCAAAACAAGGTTTGCTACCCAAGTGAAATGCCTAACCTGAAAAATGATCTTGGCATCTAAGAGTTTATTTAATTACCGATACATGAGAGGTTCCAAGGATGGGTGATACTTTCATAGCTTTTGTTGGAAAGGTTTCACTTCTAGTTTTAAAGGGATGGTGTGTTGAATGATGTGGGTATCATATGTTTTAAAATCCCTATAGGACCACCCGAAGACATCTTGGTATTTTCTGAATAATTTGAGGTAAGATTTCCTCTCTTCCTTAGATATAGTCTTCCCCAGATTCACATTCTTTGGATTCTCTAGGGTTCCAATATTTATAGTTTCATGCAGGGGACAAGAGCTACCAATCTTTGTGTTTTTGGGTCACTTAAATCATTCTTTCAAATCAAACAAATTTTCTAGATTAGCTATCCCTTTCGGGATCATGTGACCCTTCGATTTATCCATAGGTTGTCTCATCTGAGGGTTGGTTTCTGTGGATATCTATTGGAATTATTCATCATCAATAGAGAGGTCTTTGAAATATCTTGGTTAGTTAAGAATTTTATGATTTGTTCATCTCCTTCGAAAACTTTCCAATTGGAAATGTTATTAGGTACCAACAGTTTGTAGAGAATCTCCACAGTGAATCGAGAGGCTTCATAATATTCTAAAGGCGATAGCCTGGAAGAGGTTGTGGCCGAGGAGTTAGCAAGAATACATTTTGTTCTGGGGACCACAGTGATATCAAAAGACTCAAAGTGCTCTATTAAACTATGCACCTCCTGCTGATAGTTATTCATATGAGGGGAGTTGCAATGTATAGTATTTCTTACTTGTCTAACAATAATTTCATAGTCTCCGAAAACTTTCAATTCTTTGACATCCAAATATATGGTTGTAGTGTACCCTTTCACTACCGAGGTTTCCCCATGGTTATTAGTTTACCTTTATACATGAATGATTACATGATTCGTACTGAAATCATAAGCAAATTCTTTTAACATAATTAAACACACTCAAACACAGAGTAAAATGTATGAGTACTGCTATAATTAATCATTCCATAGAATTTATCATTAATTCATTTACATAGCGGAAAACATGATACTAAACAACACAGTCATGTCAAATGGAATAAACATAACTCAGATTACTTATCTTTTAACAGCTGGAGAAATCACCAACCAAGTGCAGGCCTTCCACGAACCTCCCAGCCTTAGACCACACTATTCATCATCTCAACAGTAGGTCACCCCCGAGCTGGGACCGAGCTCCACCCCCAGGCAAGGAATCTAGACTCAGACTGAGGTTACAGGGAAAACAACACATTCACATTCACCAGGAAGTAGTTCTCCCAGGAAACTCCCACGCTCACTGCCCACAGACCCGCATTCCCCACATGCCTGTTCCACCCCAGGAGAGTGCACCTTCTCTGTCACCTAGATAGTCCTTCGGCTGCCAGTCTCCCTTACCTTGGGTTATAGGAACAGACCAGACTGGAATTCTCTGGGCTCTATGGAAGCTACAGGGGTTCCTTCCAGGAGTTCTCTTTTACCTCTGCGCACTCTCTCCCCTGGAGGAGTCGCTTCACATGCCAACAAGCCTCACGCAGTCCATCATTGCATGGTCACAACAATCCACACAAAACATAGACAAGTGCTTTCCAAAATGGTTCAGCTGTCACAGGATAATCTCAGGCATGATTTCGGAACAGAGGCTCCACGCACATGCTAGCTCAGCTTTTCCCAAACAACCAAGGATTCTTCCACTCGATTTTAACACAGGGTTCCGGTTCAGGAAATGTGCTCACGGGATTTCTCAGAGACACAGGTTACTCAGAGTCAGACACAGACTCCACTGCTCTGGACATGGTGTACCCGGTTTCCTCAGACAAAACACAGGCTTTACGGCTTCCAGAGATAAACCAGGGTATTCTGGCAGATGGCGTACCAGTTCCACGCACAGAGGTTAGGTTCAGAATGGAGGCGAGAGCCCACCCACGGTTCAGCTTAAGGCTTATATTTGCATGCACCAGGGTTGACACTTGTCACCCTGGGAACTGCATGTGTTCCATCCGCACGCCCTTCTCCCACCACTTGGGAAATCATGGGTCCTTCCAAAGGACTTAGGTTAAAATAATGTGCACATGGATTTTTAGGAATAATAATAAAATATTATTCCAGGCCTAAGCCCCCTAGGCTCCACACTCAGCCCCTTTCCCACATTCCAGTCCCTAGTTCCTTGGACCTTCTGTG
>ML778777.1:209689-225302 GCA_009831015.1 Picea engelmannii | reverse complement strand
GAAGTAGGATTCACAGAAATAATTGCCTAGTATGGGGAAATATGTGCATGAGGGCTTGTTAGGGGTTTCTAAATCAATGACTGTATTTTTTAGATATCTCTCCCTGTCAATTATGATCATGTTCTTGTGTCCCTTCAGGGGTAGCCAAAGGTGTGCCCCGTCCATACTGAAGTATCCATTTAGATTTTCAGACCAATCTTGACTCAGTAATATCCCATATGCCTCTAAGATATCTACTATGATAATGTCGATCACTTGCACAAACGTGGGGTGTGTCGATATTCTGATCATCACGTCTTTGAGTTCTCCTATGACCTTGACCTGGGTTCTGTCTAATTGTATGACATGTTTATCACTCTTGAGAGGAACGACATTTAATTTCTTGCAAAAATACAGGGGCATGACGTTGGAGGATGCATTAGAATCTACCAAATAGTTGTGGAGGTTTCTATTGAAGATTTCAAACGTTAAGAGGAACGGGGGGACAAAAGGTTTTTCCTTTCTATCTCCCAAACAAGTATTCACAGTTGGTTTTCCCACCAGATCTGTGTGAGTCAAAATTCTTTTTGGGCCATTGCCCATCGTTGGGTTTTCCGTAGAGTTCAAGGCCTATAACATAAAGTCTTTCTACTAAGGGATCTTGCATATATCCATAACTAAAATTTTGGCCTTTACCTTCTTCAAATCTTCAACCACGTTGTAATCTAGTTTGGGTGATTCCTGGGTATGAATTCTTATAGGCTTTTTACCGAGAGAGAAAGATGTTTTTGAGTGGTCGAAATTTAACTTACTTTGCAAGGCTCAGGTGGTGTCGGTATATTTTGAGCAGGGTGGGTCCTTACTGCGTGTCTACATCACCAAAATTTCCATGGGTTGTTCCCGAGACTCAAATAGATCGTCGGAAGGCATGATCAGGTTGGGATCCCATATCAGCATAGTTGTATCTCGTGGTGGGTCAACTTCTTCCTGGTCAACAATATTCATGACCAAACTGCTTGGTTGTTTGGTGAGGGAGACATCATCTAGAAACTGATTGGACATCAAATTCATGGCATGTACCCATTAAAGGAAGTGTCTTTCAGAGTGGTTTCCTTGATGATAAGTACAAAAAGAATCAGACGCAACTTTCCCTAGATCGATATTTAATTTAGTTGGGGGAGGTTCAATTGATTTGAAAGGCGGGTTTCTTTTAAAGAAAGGCTTATAGGGCCTTTGTGATGTAGGATCATCACCAACATCAAGTGAACCAGTGCGGAAGCAAAAGACAGCTAGACAAGCCAACGCAAATTTTAAAATTTTATTGAAGTTGATGCGCAATCTTAAATGAAGTCATCAAGATGAGGCGCACTTGTATAATGTAATCAGACCTTGAGACATACGCTCTCTTCCTTAGTAGGTAGAAGGCATTTATAGTAGTTAATGCAGGTAGATAGAATTTAATTCTAGATTAGACAGTTTGAGAGCACAAGAGGGAAATGGGATATAGACACCCTAATTGTGCATTGTAACATAATTTAGGAATAAGGAAGAGGAAGAGCAGGTAGAGAGCTATGTAAGAACACCCATGTACAAACATTTGAATTAATAGAAATAATTCGTTCAAATTCATGGTTTTTGTGTATTCTCTGTGTGTTGATGTTATGCTCATGAATGTTTGCTTCCTATTATACATTTGCTTTGATATGCTGTGTATATGATTTCATGTTCTAATTTGAAGTCCGAAAGGAAGAGGGAATGAGTTTCAATTGTTTATCTATCTAAGAAAGAATTCCTGCAAGGAGTGTAGTCGAAGTTGTCCGCAAGGAGTGCATTGACACAGGCTCAGGTAGTTTAGCTCTTGTTCTCATTTAGAAGTGCAGACAGGCACAGAAGCCGTGCAAGGAGTGCACAGGCCAAGTGAAGTTCAGGGTTGTGAACCTAAGCAAGAGTTAAAAGATTGTTGCTGCAGAGTGTGCGCAAGGTCGAAGAGTGTTTAACACTTCAGGTGTTTGGAGGTTACCACAAGGAGTGCATGAAAAGATCCTCTTTGAGGCTCAAAGTTGTGAGAAGCTCAGGAGGAGTAAGGATTTTGAAAACATTGAGGAGCACCGAAAGTTTGTAGCGCAAGCGGATAAGTCCAGGGAAGAGTCCTTGGTTTCCTTCGTAGATATCATAAAAGGAAAGAAACTGACGGTCAGAAATCTATGGGAGGATTAGAAAAATCCCTCCAAATGTTAGATCTGCCAGAGGAGCGAGGAGGTTACGGTCGCATCCAGAGTCCAAGCTCAGGAAATTGTGGACCGTAGGATCTTCACATAGAATACCCGTCAGCCGACGGATTGACCAGGAGTTGCACGAGGTTTAAGGTTCATGAACGGGAGGAGGAAAGTTCTGACCCGAGGTGTGACCATCGGGATGTCAGCATTCACAAAATCGAAAGTCCTGTGAGCAAGTGATCAGGAAATTCCATGTTGGAAACCCTGTAAAGGATCGACACCGTCCATCAGTCGAGACACGTGTACGAGATCGGAAGCCCCATCGACATTTAGGTCATCGGGACTCACATAGGTACATGGTTTGGGTTTATATAATTGGTGAAACCCGAGGGTTGATCTGAACCATCCATCCACTTGGGACGCGTGTCAAAAATATGAGGGAAGTCGGGGATCGACATTTCGCGAGTCAGGGAGACAAGGAGGACTTGCATTTCAACATCGCGAATTCTGATTCTCTGAAAAGAGGAGAGATCCATGTGGGACCCTGCTGACGTCATCTCAGCATAATGAGGCATCAGGGGTTTGCATGTTGGAAACCCCGAAGTGGCGAGGACCGTCCATCCTAGAGGACATGTGGTGACAATTGTGATCATCGAGAAATTTCTCGAAAGGAAAGGTTATCAATCAGGAAGTCAAGAATCGGGAGATCGGGGATTCCGTGGACAAGAAGTTTAGTGCATTTCGACATTCGAAACCCCGAACCCCGATAGAAGGTATGACTGCGGTCATATAAAGGCAGGTCACATGACTAGGGGCATAGTCAGGAGGGGCTAAAGCACAAAGGGATCATATCGGGAAAGCGAAGATCGGGAAATCAGGAACCAAAGGGTCGTGACATCGGGATTTTGAAAACCCCGAAACCCGATAGTGAATTTTTGTTGTGAACGGAGAAGGGAACATGCCTAAAGGCTGTCAGGTGCCGAGAAAAGACCTATGGGTCAGATTTAAACAAAGATTCCAGTGGAGAATCGAAGGAGCCAATCCGGATCAGAAGTTAGAATTAGAACAATCGTTAAGACCGGGAGGTCAGCGCAGAGGTCTTTGTCGAGGCAGAGGGTGCAGTCTGCGTCAGTTTGGTATCAGAGCTTAGAAAAGATTCTTTTCTTTCTATAGTAGGGAGAAGGAAGATTCACCATGCCGCCAAGGAGAAGAGATAGACAATCACTCGATCCAGAGGAGGAAAGGGAGACATCCAGAGGAAGGGGTAGACAGGTGAAGAATCCATAAGTAGAAAGAGATCTTCATAACATACGCGCTAGACTTGTGGACATGGAGATAAGATAAAAACACACAACTGATGTAGGAGATATCAGTGAGTCCAAAAGTGAAGATGATGTTGGGCATGGAGACGAAGAAGTCACAGCAGAAGATGCAGCCAATGAACGCTTGCTTAAAGCTGTTGCAAGGATGGGTGCAAGGACGAAAATGGACATTCCAGTTTATGAGGGAAATTTGGATACTGAAGAACTTCTAGACTGGATTAGAGCTTTAGACACCTACTTTGACTATGAATATGTCGAAGAGGACAAGAAGGTCAAGCATGCCATCATGAGATTAAAAGGACATGCAACATTGTGGTGGGATGAACTACAAGTGGATAGGCGTTGCCAAGGAAAGCAGAAAATTAAGAGTTGGGACAGGATGATTGCAAAGATGAAGGAAAAATTCATTCCCAGGGATTATCAAATTTCTTTGTTCAGGAGAATGTAGAACCTGAGATAGAAGCTGATGTCAGTGAAGGAATATACTGAGGAATTTTACAGGTTGAATATCAGGGTAGGTCATCATGAAAGCAATGATGAAAAAGTAGCTAGGTATATGAATGGCCTGAGATATGAGAATCAAGATGAGATGAGCATGGTAACCATCCGAACGGTGGAAGATGCTTATCAAATGGATCTGAAAGCAGAAGAGAAGCTGAGCTGAAAGCAGAGTCAGAGGGGCTGAGGTAGGAGTCAGCACAGAGGCAAATCATCTGCCCGAGACAAGTATCAGAAGCCCAAGGAGGAATGGAAGAAACCTCAGACTCGGAAAGAGAGAGGTGGAACCTCACATCAAGGGAAACAATATGCTGAACAAAGAGGGAAACATACTGAGCAGAGAAGAGATTATGCTGACAAGAACACTTTTCCTTGTGCTAGAGGTAGAGGAAGAGGAAGAGGTGGAGTAGTAACATGCTTCACATGCGGAAGGAATGGGAACAAGTCTTATGAGTGTCCAGAGAAGAAGAAAGAAACTGGAGAAGCTCACATTGCTGAGGCACAGAGGCAGGATGTTGAGGCAGAAGACGTCGAAGGCGAAAGATCATTGATGATGTGAAAAGTACTTTTGACACCAGAGAAGGAAGTGGAGAGTTCGGTTCAGAGAAATAGACTTTTTTGGACTGCTTGCAAGACCAAGGACATGGTATGCAAGGTCATTGTGGACAGCGGTAGCATGGATAATCTCGTATCTATAGAGATGGTAGAGAAGATAGAGCTGGAGACGACTGATCATCCAAGACAATACAGAGTTTCGTGGCTACAGAAGGGAGACCAGGTAACTGTCTCTAAACAATGCTTGGTTGAATTTAAGATAGGAGGATATAATGATAAGATATTATGTGATGTCATTCCTATGGATGTTTGTCATCTATTGCTAGGTAGACCATGGAAATATGACAGAAATGTGATTCATGATGGGAGAATGAACACATACACCCTGGAGAAGAATGGGAGGACACACATGTTGCTTCCGATAAAGAATAAGGAGGTGAAGCTGGAAGTAAGAAACACAGTACTTCTCATGAGTGGGAAGGAACTCCTTACCAAGGTTAAGAAGAAGGAGGATCTACAGTTCATTGTGGTCAGAAAGCCAAGAATTGTTCTGACTAGAATAAGAGTGGATGATTTACCAGAAGAAATTCAGGAACTGCTGGAAGAGTTCGCTGATATAGTCGTGGATGAATTACCCCGTTCGTTGCCATAGATCAGGAGTGTGAGTCATCATATTGACCTCATACCAGGAGCCAGTTTTCCAAACAAAGTCGCATACAGATTGACGCTGCAAGATAATGAAGAGAAAAAAAGACAAGTCGAAGAGTTGTTGGACAAAGGTTTGGTTAGAGAAAGCTTGAGTCCATGTGTTGTTCCAACAGTACTCAGTCCGAAGAAAGATGGAGGTTGGAGGATGTGTACCGACTCAAGGGCGATTAATAAGATAACCATCAGGTACAGATTTCCATTGCCAAGGATGGATGATCTGATGGATTTCTTAAGTGGAGCAGAGTATTTTTCAAAGATTGATTTGAAAAGCGGTTATCACCAGATCTGCATGAGAGAGGGTGATGAGTGGAAGACAACATTCAAAACCAACGAAGGGTTGTATGAATGGCTTGTTATGCCATTTGGCTTAACAAATGCGCCAAATACCTTCATGATATTAATGAATGAAGTCCTGAGGGAGTTCGTCGGGAAATTTGTCATTGTGTATTTGGATGAGATATTGATTTACAGTAAAACAGTGGTGGAGTATCTGAAACATTTGGCTACAGTAATGAAGAGATTACAACAGGAGAAGCTATTGATAAATATGAAGAAATCCTCATTCATGAAGACAGAGCTCATTTACCTGGGGTTTGCTATTTCAGCAAATGAGTTGAGGATGGATCCAGATAAGGTGGAGGAAATCAAGAATTGGCCATCACCGAGAAATGTATTCGAGGTGAGAAGTTTTCACGGGTTAGCTAGTTTCTATCAGAAGTTCATCAGGAATTTCAGTGGAATTAGTGAAACAATGATGGATACAATGAATAAAAGACATAAATCTTTTCACTGGATAGAAGAGGTTGAGAAAAGTTTTAATTTGTTGAAGAGGAAGATGACGGAACAACCAGTTTTGGTGTTGCTGGATTTCCAAAAGATATTTCAGGTGAAATGCGATGCAAGCGGATTTTCAATCGGGGCAGTCTTAAGTCAGGAAGACAAGCCGATAGCGTATTTCAGTGAGAAGCTAAATGAGGCGAAAGTGAAGTACTCCACTTATGATAAGGATTTTTATGCTATCATATAGGCATTGAAGAAATGGAGGCATTACTTGATACCCAAAGAGTTTGTCTTATACAGTGATAATCATGCATTGCGGTTTGTGACTCAACAAGAAAAGTTGAATCAGAAACATGCCAAATGGGTTGAGTATATGTAGAATTTCACTTTTGTGATTAAACATATTTCTGGTACTGCTAACAAAGTTTTTGATGCTTTGAGCATGAAGTGTTTGTTGTTGCAGGAGTTTAGAGTCAAAACATTGGGTTTTGATGATCTCAAGAACATGTACGTTGATGATCAAGATTGTAAGGAGGCGTATGAAGCAGTTGAGAATCCAGTTCTTAGGGATAGAATATAGTGGGATGAATACATGATCCAAGATGGATTGTTGTTCAGGGGCAATCAACTATGTATTCTGAAATGCTCCATGAGGGAGAACTTGCTGAAGGAGAAACATAGTGGAGGATTAGTAGGGCACTTTGGTCACGACAAGACGTTTGCGAAGCTGAATGAATCATATTTTTGGCCAGGAATGCAAGCATATGTCAAGAGATTCGTGGAGAGATGTAGGATTTGCCAGCATTCAAAGGGAAGGAAGAAGAATATGGGATTCTATCAACCATTGCCCATACCAGAGAGGCCATGGGATGCAATTAGCATGGATTTTGTATTGGGGTTGCCAAGGACACCAAGAGGTGTTGACTCAATATTTGTGGTGGTGGATAGATTTTCCAAAATTGCACACTTCATTCCATGTCACAAAACCAGTGATGCAACTCACATTGCAAATCTATTTTTCAGAGAATTCATTCGACTTCACGGCTTACCAAGGAGTATAGTTTCAGATAGAGATACAAAGTTCATAGGGCACTTCTGGAGGACCTTATGGAAGAAGCTGGGAACTAACTTGTCTTTTAGTTCAGCTTATCATCCTCAGACAGATGGATAGACAAAAGTGGTGAACAGAAGTCTGGGAGACTTGTTGAGAAGCCTGGTGATAGAACACCACAGCCAGTGGGACAACGTATTACCACAGACAGAGTTTGCTTATAATGATTTAGTCAATAGGAGCACAGGGAAAAGTCCATTTCAGGTTGTTTATGGCATACAACTGAGAGGAATTTCTGAATTGAGGGATTCAGAATAGACTGCAACTAGGAGTGCTAGTGCAAAGAAATTCGCAGAGGCGATGAAGGAACTTCACAGCCAGGTGAAGGAACGATTGCTGAAATCAAGTCAGGAGTATAAGGGCAGAGCATACCAACATAGAAGACAACTTCAGTTTGAGGTTGGTGATCTGGTTCTGGAACATTTGAGGAAAGAAAGGTTCTCGAGAGGAACACATAACAAACTGAAGATGAAGAAAATTGGACCATGTAGGGTCTTGAGAAAATTTGGGGAGAATGCATACGAGATTGAATTATCCGATGGAATCGGAATATCTCCGATATTCAATGTCTCAGATTTGTACCCATATAGAGATGAGGAAACAAAGACTGGAATTGAATAGTCAGAGGTTCATTGGCAAAAACATATGCCAGTTGCAGAGACGCCACAGATGGAAAGCAAAAAGGATAAAAGAATTGGTAAGAAGACCAGACGGAAATAATACTTTGAATATTTATTCAAGTGGAAGGGCCATCCAGTTGAAGATGCTAGCTGGGAGAATGAAGAAGAGATTCATAAGCATGGTCAAAATGTGCAAGAGCTCATGGACAGGAGCCCATGAAAATTTTTCAAGCGAGGGAGTATGATGCAGGAGCATCACCAACATCAAGTGAACCAATGCGGAAGCAAAAGACAGCTGGACAAGCCAGCGCAAATTTTAAAATTTCCTTTAAGTTGATGCACAATATTAAATGAAGTCATTAATATGAGGCACACTTGTATAATGTAATCGGACCTTGAGCCATACGCTCTTGTCCTTAGTAGGTAGAAGGAATTTATAGTAGTTAATGCAGGTAGATAGAATTTAAATCTAGATTAGACAGTTTGAGAGAGCAAGAGGGAAATGGGATATAGACACCCTCATTGTGCATTGTAACATAATTTAGGAAGAAGGAAGAGGAAGAGAAGGCAGAGAGCTGTGTAAGAACACCGATGTACAGACATTTGAATTAATAGAAAGAATTGGTTCAAATTCATGGTTTTTGTGTATTCTCTGTGTGTTGATGTTATGCTCATGAATGTTTGCTTCCTGTTATACATTTTCTTTGATATGTTGTGTATATGATTTCATGTTCTAAGTTGAAGTCCGAAAGGAAGAGGGAATGAGTTTCAATTGTTTCTCTATATGAGCAAGAATTCCTGCAAGGAGTGTAGTCGAAGTTGTTCGCAAGGAGTGTGTTGACAGAGGCTCATGTAGTTTAGCTCTTGTTATCATTCAAAAGTGCAGACAGGCACAGGATCCGTGCAAGGAGTGTGCAGGCCAAGTGAAGTTTAGGGTTTCGAACCTGAGCAAGAGTTAAAAGACTGTTGCTGCAGAGTGTGCGCAAGGTCGAAGAGTGTTTAACACTTCAGGTGTTTGGAGGTTGCCGCAAGGAGTGCGTGAAAAGATCCTCTTTGAGGCTCGAAGTTGTGAGAAGCTCAGGAGGAGTAAGGCTTTTGAAAACATTGAGGAGCACTAGAAGTTTGTAGCGCAAGCAGATAAGTCCAGAGAAGAGTCCTTGGTTTCCTTCATAAATATCATCAAAGGAAAGAAACCGATGGTCAGAAATATATGGGAGGATTAGTGAAATCCCTCCAACCATCAGATCTGCCAGAGGAGCAAGGAGGTTATGGTTTGCGTCTGGAGTCCAAGCTCGGGAAATTGTGGACCGTAGGATCTTCACATAGAATACCCGTCAGCCGACAGATTGACCAGGAGTTGCATGAGGTTTAAGCTTCGTGAATGGGAGGAGGAAAGTTCTGACCCGAGGTGTGACCATCGGGATGTCGGCATTCAAAAAATCAGAAGTCCTGTGAGCAAGTGATCGGGAAATTCCATGTTGGAAACCCAGTAAAGGATCGGCACCGTCCATCAGTCGGGACATGTGTACGATATCGGAAGCCCCATAGGCATTTAGGTCATCGGGACTCACATTGGTACGTGGTTTGGGTTTATATAATTGGTAAAACCTGAGGGTTGATCTGAACCATCCATCCACTTGGGACGCGTGTCAAAAATATGAGGGAAGTCGAAGATTGGTATTTCGTGAGTCAGGGAGACAAGGAGGACTTGCATTTCAAAATCGCGAATTCTGATTCTCCAAAAAGAGGAGAGCTCCATGTGGGACCCTGCTGACATCATCTCATCATAACGAGGCATCGGGGATTTGCATGTTGGAAACCTCAAAGCGGCGAGAACTGTCCATCCTAGAGGACGCATGGTGACAATCGCGATCGTCGAGAAATTTCTCGAAAGGAAAGGTTATCAATTGGGAAGTCGAGAATCGGGAGATCGGGGATTCCGTGGATAAGAAGTTTAGTGCATTTTGACATTCGAAACCCTGAACCCCGATAGAAGGTATGACTGTGGTCATATAAAGGTAGGTCACATGACTAACGACATAGTCAGGAGGGGCTAAAGCACAAAGGGAGCATATCGGGAAAGCGAAGATCGGGAAATTGGGAACCAAAGGGTCGTGACATCGGGATTTTGAAAACCCCAAAACCCGATAGTGACTTTCTGTTGTGAATGGAGAAGGGAACAGGCCTAAAGGATGTAAGGTGCTGGAAAAAGATCCGTGGGTAATATTTAAACAAATATTCCAGTGGAGAATCGAAGGAGCCAATCCGGCTCAGAAGTTAGAATTAGAATGATCCTTAAGACCTGGAGGTCAGCGTAGAGGTCTCTGTCGAGGTAGAGGGTGCGATCTGCGTCACTTTGGCCTTGGTTTCCCTCTTCTGCACTTCTCTTCATGTCTATGATTTTATTTGATAATTTTTTAACCATGCGTTGTATATATTCTATATATCCATTACCTTTGTCGGGAGTTTGTTCAACTGGTTTTCCCGACAGTCTAGTCAAAAGGAGTTGTCTTCTGGGAGGGGGTTGGGTTTCTTTCTTTACTAGGGAGGCTTGGCCTTATTTACATCCTTTCATATGGAATTATATCATTTTGGCCTCTTCAAAATTTTCTGCCAGGGTTTGCTTAGCGGCTCTTTTTACAAACATAGGAATAGAAGCTAGGAGGGCATTAGCATAGACCTCAATTTGTAACACTTGAGTTGGTTTTTCCGTGGGATGGAATTTTTTTAAGATGGTCGTGAATCTCTGATTGAAATATTTGACCCTCTCTTTTGGACTCATGGTGGTTGTGAACAACTCAGCCATCAAGGCTCCCATAGTATTTTCCTCTACAAATTTATCAAGAAAGTCTTTCTAGAACTTAGTCCATTTGGTTATAGATCCTACTGGAAAATTAAAATACCACGTGGAAGATGAATTTTCAAATGTGTAGGGGAAAATTCTGTAGACTAAATATTCATATTGAACATTCATGATTCTAATCGTGAGTATCAACTTCTTGATGTGATCTTCAGGTAAACTTGAAATCTCAGGGTTGTACTTGGGAATCAACTTCTCTGGGTGGTGGGGAATATTATGTACTAGTCCAGGGATGGCCACAGCATCTTCGACCAACCAAGGTTGGTTTTTCTGGAGTTCGTTTTCCCTTTCTTCCTCATGATTATTATTATCTTCCATATATTCAAAATCCAAGTCGAACTCTTCTTCTTTCGAAAAGTTGTTTGGCTCAGAGATGTTTTCGACTGGCGTTTCGGGTATCAGATCAAGAGGTTCTTGGATTTCAATAATCATGAAATATATTACGTCTTCTACATAGTGTACGAAAACCTCGTCGGGAGTGCTAACCACTGGTCTAATTTGTTGTTTTCTTCAAGGGAGGATGGGAGCTAAGGATAATGCACCAATCTATCAGGCGTAGGCTCTAGTGATTCTCCTGAATTGATTCACTTCCTCGTGAGGAATGGCATAAGGTATTTCGGGGTGAAAAGGTTCTTCCTCAGTCTCGGGTGAGTTATCTATTTCGGGAATACTCAATGTGTGTGGGTTGTCTTGTGAACGACTAGCCATGCATGTGGGCTATTACGAATCTATAGGTTGTTTTAAATGATAGATAAAATATATATTCAACCATTCATTATGAGGCCCTCCTTCTAGCGCCAATTCTATTGATGGGTCTTAAATCCCTTGAATCAACAGTAGGAACCAAACCCACCACTGAGGCCCAATTAGACTCTGTGGCATTTAAAAATTGAATGGTTCTCCAGATCTTGCGATCCAACCAATTTATCGATGGGATTTGTGTTTTCTTGGGAAGGCTCCTCCTTCAGTTAGAACTGTTCTCTTCTGTATTTTCTCTTGGGTGGGCCTGATATGAGAGATGCAAGCTAGTATAAACCAACTTAACAAACAACATGATTAAGTTTTAACTACTTGGGAAGAGGCTAAGCTTGGGATAACCTACTTCTCAACATGCAGACAATTAATCTATACCATAGGTCTAGTACCAATACATTAACCATGTGAGCATCCAATTACTGTATGAGAAACTAATTATCAGAAAGAAAGAACATATATAACAAGATAATGGAAAGAAAAACAATTCATCTACCATAACCATGCATCAAATAATAACACAACAATTGATCTTCATCATTAAAGCAAAGAACATCAAGACATTGCACCAGATAAATTGACAACAAAATTAATTGCTCTTACTCATTACTACATCATTCATGAAACATGATAAGAAGTAGTTCTTCTCCAAGTCCAATCACATGCATCTGATGAAAATAGCTTGTCTTTGGTCCAAAAGGACTTCTCAATTCATAGCAGTCTCAAAATAATTCTTAACAACCAAAAAATAAAGAGTCTTACAACAACCATCGACCTCTTACTCATTGGCCAGTGTCTTTATTTATAATATAAAGTTTTAACTGAAACTAACGGCTAAGTGCAGTTTAAACAAAACAAAAATTGCCACATGGATTTATCTTCTAACAACTTCTTTAACAATCGTCCCAAGATACTTCTTGGAAAGGGTGACTTCTCTCGTATTCAGTCCAGCTGACAAACAATTCTTCACAAGTTTGGGCCCATGGAAATCTGTGTTTTTCCATTGGGGCCACATATATTCCCCTGATGTCTACTACATGCATCGGGTACTTTACTAAACTAGAGTTCAACTGTTATAGCATGGTTTGGGCTCTTGATCAAATGTTCTGTGAATTGTTGCACTTTTCCTGGCCTTGCATTCGTTAACTTTGCGAACTCTTCGGTCCATAGAGAATCTTATTTAGCATGCAACTTGACCACATCGCTCAGGTCGATGAAATTATCAGGGGTGCCAAACTCGGGGAACTTGGCATCCTTCATCGCTTTGTCGATTCTGCTTCTGTGTTTCTTTCGAGTTCCTCGGTGAGATCACGGAGAAATATTTGTCCAGTAATTGGAGAATCGTTCCTGGAATTGGGGTTGAGATAATTTTGTGGTCAAGCAATATGATATAAGGTACCAAAAAACATAATAGACCGAAGCGTAACTGTGGAGTTCATTAGTCTCGATCGTTTAATACTTACATGATCTCAGTTTCTCCTTTGAATGACCTGTGATGTCTTTATCCACACCGTCTCTCCTCTTCAGTTTAAACGAGTCGCATTGGCATGCCATAGCATAGAAAATCAAGTACGATGGATATGAGCGTCGGAACCGTCATAGTATCTACTCGACCTTTGGGGTTGGGAAAAGATGCCAGAGTTGAGAGTGCACATGTATGCTCCCAGAAGGTCAGATACCATAGTGAGGAAATCATTAAATGCCTCCATAATCTGTATCACCAAGTGTGTCAACTATCGTTCTTCAATAATGGAAGCTTGGGAGTTTAAAGAGATTGGAATGATCATATTGTACATCCCCTGCAACCCCGATCGATGATGTTTTATGTGTTTTGGATTACATACGACGAGAAGCTGCGATGCCTTAAGTCTTCAAGACATCATGTCATGAGATGTGAGTGTTCTTTTGGCACTCTCTGGTTTTCTCCTTTGTTTCACTATAAATTCTAGGAGTTATGTGGGGAATTCTACGCATAAGTCGAGTTTATACCTTTGTAAATTTGTAATGCTAGTCTTGTGAGTTTATTCAGAAGAAACTTGGTGTAGTGGTCCTTTATCATCTATAGACATCCAAGACACTACATTGTTGCACTATGGGATCCCCTTTTAACATGGGACGGGGTTTGCGAGGTAGCTGGAGTTCTAGGTCCGAGCCCCAACATGCCCGAGACACTTTATTATTGGCTTCCAGTTTCCTTGAAGCTTCGACATGAGGTACGTGAATTTGATCAGAGAGGGTGTCATAGACTCTAGCGAAAGTTGGGGTGGAGAGAAGTATGCCTGAAAGAGGTATGTTGGGGGTCATGCCCCTATAGGAGCGGACACCACGGAGAAGGGGGATGCCTAGGAAAGATTCAGGAAAAAAGGAGGGAGACCACATCCCAGCTGAGCTGAGTGTACAACCCACCGATGAGGGGTCTATGATGCTTACTAATTATTCAGGGACTATGGGGACTATCATTAAAGGAATCGGGAGATGAAAGGGAAATGAAAAAGCACCGGGTTGTCATGTCAAGAGTTCCATCTAGTAGTTAGAGCAGGCCCAAATTTCCATAGCTGAACTCTACCAAGAAAATAGAGAGTTGTGGATCCAGTTGGCGAAGAAGAACCAGGAGGTATCGACATCGTAGGATCGCAGAGGAAGCATATTTTGGCTTCAGAGACATCTTCGAGAAGCTCAAGATGTTGGATTACTAAGAGGGGGGGTGAATCAGTAATAGCATAATTATAATCCTTTTTCTTCAAATGTTATATCAATGTAGAATTATTATCCAATAATGAGAAGTAAAAAATAAACAATCACACACATACACAGTACACCAGTGTTTTATGTGGAAACCCAAATCGAGAGAAAACCACGGAATTATTTTTCTTATATGTCTTGAAGAATTACATTCATTGGAAGCACCAACTTCCTTTGTTTTCTAGCTGCAACTGGAAGGAGGCTCCAACCCACTAGTTTCTCAGGCTACAACTTGAGGGAAGCTCCAACTCCCCAATTCTCTAGCTACAACCAGAAGAAGGATACAACCCCCTATGTTCTCTAGCTACAACTGGAAGGTGGCTACAACCACCTGTCCTTTCCCCGTTCTGCCACCCTGAAGTAGAAGTAGAATGATGGAACCACTGTCACACTATCACTGTGAGAATTGTAAAATTGTACCAATAAATCTGAACCATGCATACACATGTACCTCAACTTGTAATCAACCTGTACCATAAGTAAGTGCATCAACCATGCACCAACATATACCAAACAACCTGTAATCAACTTCTACCATACATGTACCTTAACCAAAATCCCTCATCAATTTCATCATCCAAATATGATTTGCAACTCTATAATAGACCTGGTGTATATGATCACATGCCTACAAAACTTCCTTAACTTTGACAACAAGAGACTAGCATCTTCATCAAACTTCTCACGTGACTAGTTTTTGGATTAGTCAACAACCCTAACTTGAAATGATGATAAATTTGTACCTGTAATGAATAAAGATCTGAAACTGATATACAATTTTCTTTAGTTTGTTTTGTTCAATTCCACCAGGTGTCACTACTTGGAACGTCTCATAAAAGGAGTTATAGAAAAAATGGCATACCTTGCTAAAATATGGCTTATTCTAGAGAGAGACCTTGTAGAGAATACCCTGCACATAATATTTGTTGAATCAATTTGAAACAATTACACAGAATACTAAAGACTGTACTGTAACCAACACATTTCGTTTCACTAAATTTGGATCTTTTATGAAGAAGTTATGATGTTTTTAACCAAAACACCTGTTTTTGACTAGTTTCAGGACTAGCCACAAACCCTAATTTCCACAGAGTGTAACTCCAAAATACAATGACCCACAAGATGAATTTTTTACCAAAGATAATTGGATATGTTTCCTCAATTTCATAGCAATTTCAAGGTCTGAATGATTATATAAAAAAAATTATAGAGAAAATGGTGAGATGATCTGTAAATAACATACCTTAGAAAGCACAATCAAAAGAATTTATACTTCCTTGCATTTCGGTCTTCTCTTCTTCACCTTGCCTCAGAAATTTGGCTTAGATATCTTTGGTTACCTCATACACCTATAGATATTCAATATTCTCAAGTGTGATTAAAATGAGAGAGCCTTGCCTCTTATTTATACTCTCCAAGTAGCTTCCTTAAAAACATCTTCTAGGTCACTTGGCCCCACTTTCCTTATT
>ML778777.1:182871-203264 GCA_009831015.1 Picea engelmannii | reverse complement strand
TGATGCAAAGTTAAAATCTGATCTATATGAGGTTGTTAATCAATATGATGATATGTTTAAGGAACCAAAGGGATTACCTCCAAAAAGGGGTATCCAACATGAAATTCAATTGCAGCAAGATTGTCTTCTTCGAAACATTGGTATGTACAGGATGTCAGTCATGGAGAATGCTGAAATCAAAAAACAAATCCAAGAGTTGCTCAACAAAGGGGTCATTGTACCAAGCACATCGCCATGTGGATCTCCAATTGTGTTAGTACCAAAGAAAGATGGTACATGGCATATGTGTGTTGATTTCAGGGCTTTGAACAGGATTACGGTAAAGAATCGTTATCCTCTTCCTAGAATCAATGATTTGATTGATCAATTGAAAGATGCTAAGTATTTTACTAAGTTGGATTTGAGAAGCGAATATCATCATATCAGGGTTGCCGAAGGAGACACATGGAAGACAACTTTTAAAACAAAGCAAGGTTTGTTTGAATGGATGGTAATGCCTTTTGGAATTTTCAATGCACCTGCTACTTTCATGAGAGTTATGAATGATGTCTTAAGGCCTTTTCTTGATGATTGTGTTATTGTCTACTTGGATGACATTTTTATCCTTAGCAAATCTCATGAAGAGCATGTTAAGCATGTGAAACAAGTTTTGGATGTTTTGAGAAAGGAAAAGTTGTTTTTGAAGATGTCCAAATGTGAGTTTGGAAATACTTCACTTATTTACTTAGGGCATATTGTTGGTGGAGGTGAATTAAAAATTGATCCCTCTAAGGTCAAAGTTATATTGGAATGGCCCAAGCCCAACAATTTGACAGAGGTAAGAAGTTTTTTGGGAGCAACCCAATATTGGAGAAAGTTTATTGCTAAATTTTCTTCCATTGCAGCTCCATTACATGCAGTGACAAGTGTCAATAAAGTTTTTCAATGGGGAGGCAAGCAACAAAAGGATTTTGATACTTTGAAAGAGAATATCAGTTCAACACCAGTTCTTGCACTTCCAAATTTAAGACAACCTTTTGAAATTCAAACAGATGCAAGCAATTATGCAATGGGAGTAGTTTTGCTACAACATGGTAAGCCCATTTGTTTTCATTCTAAAACTTTTAATGGTGTCGTGATTAAATATACTAATTATGATAAGGAGTTGTATGCATTGGTGCAAAGTGTGAAAAAATGGAAACATTATTTTTTGGGGAAAGAAACCATTATCCACACAGAACATCAACCACTGCAATACTTACAATCACAAACAAAGCTACAACAAGCTAGGCACTTCAGATGGCTGGGTTTTCTACAACATTTTCACTTGGTCATAAGGTATAAGAAGGGAATTTATAAAAAAGTTGTTGATATTCTTTCAAGGCCTATTATTAGTGCTTTAGTTATTCTTAAGCATAGTCCTATCATGCATGAGAGTTATGTTGAGCAATATGCTTTAGATACTGATTTTAAAGAAGTATATGAGACTTTGTGTCATTCTAACCATGTTGAGGAATTGGATTACCATGTGCATGATAATCTTTTGTATCATCTTGGAAAGCTATGTATTCCACAGGGTGAAAGAATCAACATAATAAGAGAAGCCCATTCTTCTCTTATTGCTGATCACTTTGGTGTAGGCAAGACAAAGGCTAATTTGCAAAGGTACTACTATTGGCCTAAAATGAATGAAAGTGTATCGAGATATGTTTGAGGATGTTCATTATGTGCCACAATCAAACCTAGCAATCAAAAGTTGGGTTTGTATACTCCACTTCTGGTTCCTTCTCGTCCTTGGGAAAGTATTTCTATAGATTTTGTAGGAGGTCTACCTATGTCTAAACAAAATCATGATTATCTTTATGTTGTGGTTGATCGATTTAGCAAAATGTGTATTTTGATGCCTTGTAAGAAGCAGGTTACAGCTGAGAAAACGACACAAATGTTCTTTCAAAATGTTTGGGTACATTTTGGATTGCCTAAATCCATTATTTTTGATCGGGATTCTCGATTTATTGGAAGTTTTTGGTCGAGTTTATGGGCACTCATGGACACCAAACTGAAAAAAAACACATCTTTTCATCTGCAAACCGATGGTCAGACAAAAGTGGTAAATAGAACAATGGTGCATCTTATTCATGGTTATTGCAGCAACCATCCTAAAATTTGGGATGAGCATTTACACTACATTCAACATGCTTACAATCAAGCTAAGCACTCTTCAACTCAAACATCGCCATTTGAAGCATGTTTTGGCTATTTTCCCAAATCTCCTTTAGATTTTATCTTTGTGAAGGATATTGCTATTGATGGTTAGTATGACATTGATAGGGTAGAAAATTTCATTGAACAAATTCAGTCGATACATCAAATGGTGCAAGAGCAATTGGAAAAGAGTCAAGCCAAGTACAAGACAAGACATGATAAGCATCGTGTTGATCACAGTTTCCAAGTTGGAGATGAAGTTTGGCTTTACATTAGTAAGGAGAGGGTTGAAGGAGAAGGTAAAAATTTGAAGCCAATTCGATATGGTCCTTTCAAGATTGTTGACAAGATTGGTAACAATGCCTTCTGTTTAGATTTGCCTCCTTATATGCAAATGTATGCAGTTGTTAATGTTGAGAATTTGAAATTGTATGAGCCCCCTTTGATTGATGATCAAGGAGAGCATGTTCATATTCCTTCTATAGATGATTTTTCCCTAGAATATCTTAAAGAACTGCATGAAGACACCATCCTTGATAGGAGAATGAGAAATTCAAAACAAGGAAATGTGGAATATCTCTGAGTTGGTCTTAAAGGCACAAATCCAAGCAAAGCCAAGTGGATTGAGGTTGGAAAGGTGAGGGATCCATACCCTCATCTTCAGATAGGCTAAAAATAGTCTTTTGTAGGTCCAAAAGATTTTCAATGGGGAGGTGTGATCCAGGGGATCAAATTTTGCTCAAAATTCAAAGTGATTGGAATCACTTCAAATTGAACAAGAGCGTAGGGCTTGTCATCACGAACCCAATGCAATTCGTTTGGGTTCAAATGGACGTCGGAAGAGAGAGATATCACATTCTGTTCAAAACGACAAAGAGGCAAAAACAAATGTGTTGATGGTACAGTCTGTACAGTCCATACGGATGCTGACGTGGCAGGTCGTATGACACATGGCAGGCCGTATGACAAGTGGCAGGGTCATACGATGTGGCAGGTGTTAGTTGGCAGGATTGTGGACGAATGAGCATTGGACATGTGGCATCTTGGTGGCTAATAGTATGGTGACACGTGGCCCAATCAATGGCCGCCATGTGTCACCTGGTCGGTGGTTTAAAGGTTTTGCAATTGGCAGGACTTGACCCCGCGACCTCCTGGCAGGGGAAGAGACTTGGGAAGGGCTGCCCAACTGGCGCGCCACAATATGTTCCTTGTTATATGAATGTAATTTTAATTATTTGAATTTACAATTGTTCTGAGTTGGGCGCGGTCCGGGCCGGGGCTAAGCCCGACCCCCGGTCATGTGTTGCTACCATATAACCCTATCCGCGCATCTCAAACATTTAAACACCCGCACACTTGGGAACATGGACCTTGCCATGTGACTTGGGTTTAAACTTAACCCCTTTTTTTTGTATTGCGCACAGTCATATGGTGCTTCATATGCCCACGGTTTTAGACGGTTAAGGGCTAGCATGTAACCGTCCTACTGTTTGTACCGATTGTGCGGTTGCACCCGGTGCTGGGTTTTTCCACATTTATGCGCATGGGGGCTAGGTTGAGGAGGCAAGGGTGCATTTTGGCGATCCAGAGACATTAAGTTTGAAGGGGAACTTCCAAGAAGCCTATCTTCTTCAATTTTTGGCCAAATGAGGTGTCAAAAAAGCCCAGCTAGGGGTTTTTGGAAATTCTGAAGCCATTGGAGCCATCTATTTGGAATTTTGAGCATTGTAAAGCACATATTTGAGCACTTTGAGCAAATAATACAAAATATCCATTGGAAGCTGGACCAGGAGATGTAGCCCAAGAGAGGGGTGAACTCCTTTATCATTTGTTGTGTTATGTGTTTTCTGTTCACTGTTCATTGCTGCTATTTATACGAATCTTGAATGAGTAATTTCTATCAAAGTTGTGTTGAAAAATTGATCCATTTGCATTTTAACACATGAATTATCTTGCAAATATTTTCAAGAAAATACAAGTCTTCTTCATTTTTAGATCATTTGGAGTGAACTCTCCTCCATTATCATATCTCAAGCATTTGATTCTTGAATCCATCTCATTTTCAACCATTTCCTTGTATATATTGACACTTTCAAAATCTTTTGACTTGTTCTTGAGAAAGAAAACTATAGTCATTCTTGTATAATCATCAACTAATAACATAAAGTATCTCTCACCTTTTAAGCCCTTTGTTGTAGTTGGTCCAACTAGATCACTATGCACAATTTCCAGTGGTCTTGTTGTTGAATATTCTTTTGATTTGAACCTGGTCTTTGTTTTCTTTCCTTGTTGAAAATGCTTGCATAAAGTGTTGGTTGGTTTCGTGATCTGGGGCATTTCCCTGGCTGCTTCTCTTTTGCTGACTTTGACAAGGTTATCAAAATCCATGTGACCCATTCTTCTGTGCCATAGCCAACTTTCATCTTCCTTTCCTAGACAACACTTTTCATTTCCAATTTCACTTAACACATATATGTTGTTTGAAGTTCTTGCAGCTGTACTGAACAATTTCCCTGAACCTTCTTTTCTTATCTCACACTTTTGTGAATTGAAAGTAACTTTATGACCTTGGTCACACATTTGACTCACACTTAGAATATTATGTTTCATATCTTCTACCAGTAGAATGTTTTGTGCCTTTTCATTCTTGTTCCCAATTCAGATTGTGCCTTCTCCAACGATTTTGGATGAATTTTCATTTCCGAAGGAGACTGATCCATTCCTTTCCTTTTGTAATGTAAGAAATTTTTCTTTATCACCTGTCATGTGTTTTGAACACTCATTTTCAACATACCAACCACGTTTCTTCTTCTTAGCTGTTAGAGAAATTGTGCATTCTTCATTTCTATATTGATCTTGCTTTCTTATCCATGTTGTTTTCTGAGGTTCATGTTTGTGACTATTGTTATTTTGTTGAGGTACTTTAGGAAGGGTTGTAATTCTGCAATATTTGCCCACATGTCCAAATTGTTACATTTGTAACATTCCACTTTAGTGCTCAAGGATTCAAACATGTTGTAAATTCTTCTTTGTGTTTCACTAGGTCTTCTTGAACAACCCCTTTGTGTATGACTCTCAAAGTTTTTATTGTTCCTATTGTTAGCTCTGCAATTTACAACTTTATGTCCAAAATTATTACATGCATAACATAAACCAAAAAATATAGTTTGATACCTAGGAGTTGAAGATCTTCTGAAAGGAGGTGCTCTTATGAATCCTTCTTCTTCTTGAGGCCCATCTTTCTGTTGTTGATTCTGAAATCTGAATCTTCTCGGTGGAGGAGTGTCCTTGTAATCTTCCTTGTATATCTTCCTATCCCCTTTGATTGTTTCTGCATAGCTTTTTGGATTTGTTTCTTTCTCTGTTATTTTGGAGCTTGATCCCTTTTCTGTCTAATTGTATCCAAGTCTAGAATTGTCAAGATGAGATTTTTCACTGTTGATAATGTCATCCAGAACTTTTGAGCTATTCTGCATATTTTTCTTTTGAATATCCTTTCTTAGTGTGACAATCTATGCTTCTAAGTTTCCAATGATCGTGTCCTTTTCTTCTAGTTGTTCTTTGAGTGCTTCTTCAATTCTTTTATCTTCTTCTATTTGAACCTTCAATTTTGTGATCATTTGTTCTAGTTCTCGAGTGTCCTTTTTCTTGTCTAGTTCTGCTTGTATTTTCTTGTTTGTCTTCTTTTCTCTTTTGATAACTTCTATGGCACACATTAATTCTTCTCTATAGTCAACTTTTGCCTCTTCAATTTCTTCTTCAACTTCTTCTTCGACTTCTTGATATTCTTCTTCGGAGTCTTCTTTGTCAGAGTCTTTTACTACCATGAATAAAACTCTTCCTGTCTCACTGTCACTGACTTCATCTTCATCTGATGATGAGATGTCTTTTTTGATGCATAAGATTTTATTAAAATCTTTCTGTGTAGTTTTTTTTCCTTTATATGTGTTTTTTCCTTTTGAGTAACCTTCATCATTTCTCTTTTTCGTGTGGGGACATTTGTTAGCAAAATGACCAATACCATCACAATTATAACAAATTAAAGGAAGCTTACCTCTATACCTATCGTTGGTTCCCTTGTTCAGTCTTTTGACGAAGTTGGCCACTTCTTCATCATCTTCCGAGACGTCGTTGCTGTTGCTATATTCTTCTTGTTCTTTTTTCTTTTTCTTTGATCTTTTGGATGCTTTGAAGGCTACTTCTTTTACATCTGGATTTTCCTATTCAATTCTCATCTCATATACAGTGAAGATTCCATGCAATTCATCCATGCTTATTGATTTTAGATCTTATCTTTCTTCTTGTGCTGATATCTTGGGGTTGAATCTCATAGGAAGAGATCTTAGTACCTTTTGAACAATTACAAATTCTTCGATTTATTCTCCCAATCCTATGATTGCATTCACTGTTTCATTGACTTGTAAGAAGTAGGCTGCGATATCTTCATCTTCCTTCATTTTTAGTTGTTCAAACTGACCTCTATAAGTTTGAAGCTTTGTTGCTTTGACTTTTGAATCTCCTTCAAAAATATTTTGAATATTGTCCCAAATCTCTTTAGCATATTTACAGTGTGCAACTTTGGTGAATATCGTATCACTGAGACCATTCAAAAGTGCATTTTTGTCTTTGGAATTATTCTCACCGAGTTTCATTGCTTTGTCATTTGTTGGTGGAACTGCTGGTGCTGTGTATCCATCTACAATTGATTGCAAACTTGAAATCCCTGTGCCTGTATATATGTATTCATCCTTATGCTCCAAAAATCATACTTTTGTCCATCAAACTGTGGTATTCCAATTTTATACGAGTTGGTACTCTCCATGATCTACCTTTCAGTTGTTAAACTGATTTCTGAAGGAACCTGATCTGATACCAATTGTTGGATTACTGAGAGGGGGGGTGAATCAATAATAACGTAATTATAATCCTTTTTCTTCAAATGTTATATCAATGTAGAATTATTATCCAATAATGAGCAGTAAAAAATAAACAATCACACACATACATATTACACTAGTGTTTTACGTGGAAACCCAAATCGGGAGAAAAACACAGAATGATTTTTCTTATATGTCTTGAAGAATTACATTCATTGGAAGCACCAACTTCCTTTTTTTTCCAGCTACAACTGGAAGGAGGCTCCACCCCCCTAGTTTCTCGGGCTACAACTTGAGGGAAGCTCCAACTCCCCAATTCTATGGATATAACCAGAAGGAGGCTACAACCCCCTATTTTCTCCAGCTCAGGAGGCTACAACACATTTGGTTTCACTTGATTTGGATATATTATGAATAAGTTATGAATTTCTTACCCGAAACACCTATTTTTGACTAGTTTTAGGACTAGCCACAAACCCTGGTTTCCATGGAGTGTAACTCCAAAAATACAATGACCCACATGATGAATTTTTTACCATAGATACTTGGATATGTTTCCTCAATGGCATAGAAATTTCAAGGTCTAAATCATTATAGAAAAAAAATTATAGCGAAAATGGTGAGATGACCTGTAAATAACATACCTTAGAAAGCATCATCAAAAGAATGTATCCTCCCTTGCATTTCGACCTTCTTTTCTTCACCTTGCCTCAAAAATTTGGCTTAGATATCTTTGGTTACCTCAGACACCTATAGATATTCAATATTCTCAAGTGTGATTAAAATGAGAGAGCCTTGCCTCTTATTTATACTCCCCAAGTAGCTTCCTTAGAAACATATTCTAGGTCACTTGGCCCCACTTTCCTTATTTTAGGGTTAACCCACTTCTAATTTCTCCATTAAATTTATTATTTAAATAATTTATTTTGTATTCACTTTGAATTATAGTACACTCATCACTTCACTTTATTATTTACCTTTCAAAATCCCTTAAACCACTTTGACTAATTTGACCTTTTGGGGCTTTTAGATGACATGTGAGGGTCCTCCAACTTCATAAGGCCATAACTCTCAAACCATGAGGAGTTATGTGATGTTCCACATACCACCAGAAATGGCATGACATGTACTATCCATATAGAATAGTATTGTCTGAAAATATATCATAACTCATATTGTTACCCATCAAACAAACTTGGTTTCATTACCCAAACCTGGGGTCTCCAACTTCTCATGGCCAGAACTCTCTAACCGTGAGGAGTTATGTGACGTTATACATACCACCAAAAATTGCATGACAGACACTATACATATAGGATAGTTTCCATGACAAATTCAATGTCCTTCATCTGATTATTCCACAATTAAGCATGGGTTCTCTTACTCTGCAAAGCGTCTTCCCATGAGGGATTTTACCATAAGGGGACCACTTTGGAGTTCATCCATATTTACTTCTTATCAACCATGACAAGATAATAATGAGTCATCTTTACATCAAACAATATTGGGTTCATTACCCAAAATTTTGTGTTGCAGGGCTTTCTTCAAGGGTTGACATCAATGACAATCAAACTTAATCAATACAAGAAACAATTGTGCAGTTGCGCGAGGCACAAAGAATGATAGCGAAAGAGGAAAAGAAAATGTTATAGGGTGCAAAAAGTAATCTGAGAGAGGGTGTGCATGTGGGAGATGCATAATGGGCTGGCCCTTGCTTTGCATTCCCTGAAGTGACTCTTAACATTTCTTCTCTTTTGTCGTAAGGGTTTTATACTCTCACTGTGACCGGGTCGGTTAGTAAAGATGTCGACGATATCTATTTGTATGTGGCCCAAGTTGTTGGGTATGTGTTATATTCTTTGCATGTGTGTGTGCGGGTGCGCCAGGTTTGACAACTACGTCTGATGATCCCTCTAGTAGTGTTGTCTATGTCGTGTGCACCAGGAACTTTCCTAGGGGGGGGGGGCAGGTATACCCCCCCTGGTTATGCTCAGTGTTCGGGGCAGCGCCCCGGAAATTGTTTTTTGGGTGGTTTCTACTATTTTTAGCGGATTTTGCTATTTTTAGTGGTTTACTAAATTAATCCCATATTAAGGGATTAGGTTTTTTGTATCTACGTAATACCTAAAAACATTGTATGTATTGTATGGTGAAATTCGATAATGAATATAAGAAAGGTTTTCCTGGTTGAGGGTTTCCAGTATAAAATCTGTGTGTACTATGTGTATGAGCCATTGATTAAATTTTGTTTCGCTTAAGAATATATATGCATTGCTTTACTTCACAGATTTAAAACTTACATGTGGTATCAAAGCTCATTTTTGGCTTCAAAGGAATGCCTTTGTTTTTTAGGGTTTGGCTCGGTCTTGATAGATCAAGTTTATCTTGGGTCTGTGATAAACCTGGGTTTAGTGGGAGCTTTTGCAATTGTGATTTAAGTGCATAAAGAGGAATGACAAGCTCTTCTAGAATTGAGATAGAGAAGTTCAACAGTAAAAACTTTGAGCTATGGAAGCTAAAGATGTAGGACCTTCTTGTAGACAAAGAACAATGTATCTCTATGGATCCTGGTACACAGCCTACTAGTACGTCTTCTAATAGCACACAAACTATTGGTACACAACCTACCAGTACACAAACTACTAGTACACCACCTATTGGTATGTCGAAGGAATATTGGGAGAAGTTGGACATAAGAGGAAGGAGTAATATTCGAATCTGCCTGGCAGATTCGGTGTTTTTGAATGTCTCAGGAGAGTCTACAGCCAAGGAACTATGGGATAAGTTGGGGAATTTGTATCAATCAAAGTCCCTGGTAAAAAAGTTTTTTCTTTGAAAGAATTTGTATCATATTAGTATGGAAGATGGAGATTCTGTGACAGAACATCTAAATGCCTTTAATACTTTGGTAAGTCAACTTGTCTCTGTTAATATTGCAATTGCAGAAGAAGATAAGTGTATTACTTTGTTATGTTCTTTGCCAGACTCTTGGGATAATCTAGTTGTAGCAACTGGTAGTACCACTGAATCTACATTGAAGTATGAGGATGTAGTTTCATCCTTGTTATCTGAAGAGATGAGGCAAAAAAGCATGGATGGTCATAACACATATGCTTTATTTGTAAGAGGTCGTACCCAAGATAGGAATCCTGGTAAGACTTCCGGGGGGAGATCTAAATATATAGGTAGATCTAAGTCTCAAGGAAAATCTTTGAGGAAATGCTGGAAGTGTGGTAAAATAGGGCATTATAAGAAATATTGCAAGTCTAAGAAGGTTGAAAAACCAAAGGGATTTGATAGTACCTCTTCCACAAAGGCGAAAACCTCCACTGAAGAAGGAGGTGATGTTTACCTAGAATCTACAAGTACACATGCAGATCATGATGTATGGTTGATCGAATCAGGCGCATCATACCATATGACTTATCACAGGGAGTGGTTCTCTAAATATGAAAAATATGATGGTGGTGATGTATTCCTAGGAGATGACTCGACAACAAAAATCTTGGGACGTGGAAGGGTTAATTTGTTGCTAAAATATGGAAGGATTAGAACACTCCGTGGGGTTCTTCACATTCCAAAACTTTCCAGGAGCCTAATATCTATAAGCAAGTTGGATGATGCAACAGTGGATACTGTATTTGGAAATAACACTTGTAAGATGGTACGAGGGGAAATGGTGTTGATGAGGGGAGTTCAGTGTGGAAATCTGTACAAGTTGTTGGGAAGCACTTATACAAATTGGTGTAACAGTTCTGTTGTCCTTGAGAAAAAAAATAAAGAATACAAGACCAATATCATCCCTGAAAAGAAGACCATGCTGTGGCATCAAAGACTGGGGCATATTGGAGAAAAGGGCCTTCAAACACTACACGATAAAGGCATGGTTGAAGGTATGTCTAATTGCACTCTAGATTTTGATTTCTGTGAACATTGCATATATGGTAAACATAATCAAGTAAGATTCCCATATGGTTCTACAAGAACACTGGGGATCTTAGAGTTGATACACAGTGATGTGTTTGGACATGTTCTTGTTCCATCCCTAGGTAAATCTGTGTATTATGTTTCATTCATAGATGATTTTTCAAGGAACACATGGATTTATTTTCTTAGAAAGAAATATGAGGCATTTGATAAATTTAAAGAGTTTAAGGCTCTGGTAGAAAATCAGACAGAGAAGAAAATAAAGGTATTGAGAACAAATAATGGTGGAGAATTCTGCAGAAATGAATTCGAATAATTCTGTAAGAAGTGTGGTATAGCAAGGCAGAAGACTACTCCATACACTCCTCATCATAACAGAGTTGCAGAAAGGATGAACATGACACTGATGGAAAAATCGAGCATGCTTAGCAGTGTCAGGTTAGGACAAGAATTCTGGGCAGAGGCAGTGGGTACAACATGTTACTTGGTCAATCGATCACCTTCATTAGCGTTGGATGATAAAACTCTACACGAGGTATGGTTTGCAAAGAAACCCTCACTTAAACATCATAGAGTGTTTGGTTGTGATGCTTATGTACATGTTCCAAAGGAAAATAGGAGTAAGATGGATAAAAAGGATGAAAAGTGTATCTTTATTGGTTATAAAGATGGTGTGAAAGGTTATAAGCTTTGGAACCTAGAAACCAAGAAGATTTTTTACAGTCGAGATGTTGTTTTCAGAGAGGTAAAAGATGTGTCCAAACATGAATTCCTACCAACGCAAGATGAACCTGAGAAAATAGAGCTTGAGTTGGATGATACAAAATATGAATCATCTGAAGAAGAGGAAGCAGAAGAAGAAGAAGAATAAGAAGAAGAATAAGAACCTCATACCCCAGTATTGAGGAGATCAGTGAGAAATAAAAGGAAACCAGAAAGGTATAGTCCACCTGATTTCTGTTCCAATTTTTCTTTATCTATTACTGATGATGATCCCATAACTGCCAGGGAAGCAGTGAATTCCAGGGATAGTAAACTCTGGAAGAAGGCCATGGTTGAAGAAATGGATGCCTTGGATAAGAATGAGGCATGGGATATATTTGAGTTTCCAGCTGGAAGAAAATCTGTTGGTATCAAATGGTTGTTTCAGAATAATTTTAATGCACAAGGTAAAGTGGAGAAATACAAAGCTCAGTTAGTAGGAAAAGGTTATTCCAAGGTAAAGGGAATTGACTTTGGTGATATTTTTTCTCCTATTGCTAAGATAAATTCTATTAGATTTCTTTTATCTATTGTTGCTTCTTTTTATCTTGAAGTGGAACAGATGGATGTGAAGACAACATTCCTACATGGGGATCTGGAATAATAAATCTACATGAAGCAACTAGAAGGCTTTGTAGTGAAGGGAAAGAAAGAGCTGGTCTGTAAGCTAAAGAATTCACTCTATGGTCTGAAGCAATCACCTAGGATGTGGTATCGAAAGTTTGACACATACATCCTTGGATTGGGATTTGTAAGAAGCAGGGTTGATCACTGTGTATATTCCAAGCAGGTTGGTAGTCACTTCATTTATGTAGTGTTGTATGTTGATGATATGTTGTTAGTAGGAAATAACATGGATGTTATCAAGGAGGTGAAATTGCAGCTATCTTCCAAATTTGAAATGATGGATCTCAGTGTTGCTAACTTCATTCTGGGAATGGAGATTAAAAGAGATCGTGAAAACAAGAAAATCTGGTTGAATCAGAGAAAATGTGTTGAGATGATATTGCAGAGGTTTAATATGCATGGAAGTAAACCAGTCAAGGTTCTTATTCCTATAGGTGTAAAGTTATCTGCAGATCAGTGTCCCAAGACACAGGAAGAAGAAGAGGACATGTCCCATGTTCTGTATGCCAGTGCAGTTGGCAGTTTGATGTATGCAATGGTCTATACTAGATCGGACATTGCACATGCAGTGGGATTTTTGAGCAAGTATATGTCAAAACCAGGGAAGGAGCATTGGACAACAATAAAGAGGGTCTTTAGGTATCTTCGTGGCACTGCCAGTTATGTATTGTGCTACCAAGGAAGACCAAGATTGGATAGAGTGGTGGACATACATGGATTTGTTGATGCAGACTGGGCTGGAGATATGAATCATAGAAGATCTACGAGTGGGTATGTGTTTAACCTATTTGGAGGAGCAATCAGTTGGATGTGAAAAATACAGGCTGTAGTGGAACTCTCAACTACAACAGTTGAATACATGGAAACCACTCATGCAAGCAAGGAAGCAGTATGGTTACAAAGAGTGTGTTCAGGTATTAGGTTGGTACAACAAGTAGTGAGATTAGATTGTGACATTCAAAGTGCAATATGCCTGGAAAAGAACCCAGATTATCATTCAAAGACAAAGCATATTGATGTTCAGTATCACTTTGTGAGAGACATGGTTGAGGAAAATAAGGTGTTGCTGGAAAAGGTTGACACTTTGAAGAATGTTGGAAATTCATTGACAAAGTCTGTGAGCATAGAAAATTTCTCCTGGTTTAGAGTAAAAATGGGCATTGTTGCCCTGGATTGGTGACTATATAATCCCCTGGATCTCTGGATGCAAAGAAAACAACAAGTGGGAGAATGTTGGGTATGTGTTATATTCTTTGCATGTGTGTGTGTGGGCGCATCGGGTTCGAAAACTGCATCTAACGATCCCTCTAGTAGTGTTGATTGTGTCATGTGCATCATGCACTTTCCTAGGGGGGTCCTAGGGGGGGGGCAGATATGCCTCCCCCCCTGGTTACGCACAACGCCCCAAATTTTTGTTTTGGGTGGTTTTTGCTATTTTTAGCGGATTTTTCTATTTTTAGTGGTTTACTAAATTAAATATCGGATTAAGGGATTAGCATTTTGGTATCTATGAAATACCTAAAAACATTGTATATATTGTATGGTGAATGGTGAAATTCAATAATGAATATAAAAAAGGTTTTCCCGGTTGAGGGTTTCCGGTATAAAATCTCTGTGTACTATGTGTATGAGCCATTGATTAAATTTTGTTTTGCTTAAGAATATATATGCATTGCTCTACTTCACAGGCTTAAAAATTACACAAGTTTGGCGGGAAATTTTAATTATATGAAAAATTTGAAGCGTCTTGAATGTATCCCGTTCCCTTTTGGATGTAAATTAACTGTGTTCTTTTATCTAAGTTTTCGCGCAAATTATGGGATTTTATAATTGTTATTATTGCATTGTAAATTTGTTGATATTTTCCCTTTAAATCTTCCAATATCAATTGATGCTGACATGGCGTTATTAACCCGAGGCTATTTAAAGTATTTGAACATAAAGTTTAGCATTCGACTGGTGGGTAAGGATTTCACTTGGGGTCTTTACTCACGTCAAAATCACTAAAGGAAATAGATATTATGACTGCCTATAGTTGGGTGGTGTCAGGCATCGACATTTTAAAAAGTAAAATTAATGTGTATTTTATTTTGTAACTCCCCGACGCCGAAATCGCGTCGGGTGTCAGTGGTTGGCGATACCGCTCCTCTCCTTGCATGAATCTTACCTTTTTGCTTTCCTACCGAAGCTGAGTGGATCATTATTCGGGGATACGCCTACCAAAGTTTATTCGCAGAAATAAAGACTTTCGTTTTCTGACGCTAATGAAGATCGGTGCTCAGCTATTTCAAACTTCTCAAATGATTTTCATCACCTTTAATCTTACTGATGCCGAACTCTCTAAGCGCGTTGGGGAAAAATTTAGTTTGACAATTCCTTAAGTGGTTGTTAAGTACCTTTTAATGGTTAAGATGATTATTTGTTGTATGTTCAAGAATTTTTTTTTTTAAATTCAAACATGAAACATAAAAGATAAGCGCAGGCATTAGTTTCATACTGAAGGAAAAACAAACAGTTCAAAGGATCAAGTGGTACCCAAAAGTAAAAAAAAAAAATGGACATGGACTTTTAGGGTGTGTTGAGTGCTCAACACAACTTTGACAAAGAATAATATGAGCCAGATCTAATTCAATATGAAAAACTTCTCATGGCTTTGGAACAATACAAATTTGATCAAATAGACACAGAAGAGTGTGAAGTTTTACTAGACATGGAAGGAGAACTCATTAATTCTCTGGAGAAATATCCTAACTCAAGAAAAAGAACAGACTAAGAAAAGAACAATTGAATGTCTACAAAAACAAAGTCAATAAGGTAAGTGAAGAAATATTCATCTTAAAAATTCAACTAGAATAATCCAAAAGAAAGGAATAAGTATTGATAAATCAGATAAAAGAAAAGGAGAATATTTGAGATAAACTAGAAGCAAAAACAGTTTCCTTAAGAAAAGAGCTAGAGAAATCGAAGACTCAAATAAAATTCATAAAAGGATCTAAAACTCTAGATAACATTCTAAGCAATCATATATCACCAGTTTACAATACAAAGTTGGGATATAAGGAAAGTCTAAAAAATGTCAAAGGTGAGTCAAACACTAGCATGACATCCAGTGAGAAGCTTACAAGATATGCAAATGCTTTCAAGGGAAACACCAATTAGCCTAACCAAGAAAAATATGGAAAGAAGAAGCAATCACACCTAAATAAACCTAACCATGAAGAAAGGAAGCAATAGGTGCCCGAATCTTATCAAGTTGGCAGACAAATACCAATTCCTACAAGTGAGTTTTTTAATCCAAGGCATCTGAATTTTTCTATGGATATCATTTCTCTTGTGGAAAATTTGGACATAAGGCTATAAGTTGCATATTTTTTAGATATAACAGAAGTATACAAAATATATTCATCAAACCTCAAAAGGCTATGGTTCAAAATTATTTTAATAATTCCTTATCTCCTCTACTAAATCACCCTAAATGTCACATATGCAATAATTTTGGACACAAGGCAAGTGAATGAAAAATAATTTTGATTCCTATATTTAGGCAAGATAGAAAATAATATTTTACCAAGGATTGGAGGAATAAAAATAGAAGTGAAGAAAGTTGTGAGCTAGCTCTATATGCCAAAATCAAAAAAATCAATGGTACATTGATAATGGTTGCTCCAAGAACATGAAATGAGACAAAAGTGAGTTTGAATTCTTAACTGAAGAAAAAGGTGGCAATATAACTTTTGAAAACAATGCTCTAACCAGAATCAGAGGAAAAGGAATTGTTGTTTTAGATGAAGATAAAAAGGAAAGACCAAAGAACAATTTTTTTTGTATGTTGATGGTCTAAAACATAACTTATTGAGTGTAATTCAAATGTGTGACCAATGACACAATTTTATTTCTCATTCAATAGGTTGTAAGGTAATGGATGTGAATACAAGGAAGACTATTACTAAGGTAGACATAACTTCAGGGAATGTGTATGTTCTAGAAGAAGGAAAACAAAAATGTTTCATTGGTAAAACTAATGAGAGATGGATTTGGAAAAAAATACTAGGTCATATTAGTTTTAACCAACTTTTTAATATATGAATAAAATATGTTGTGAGAGATATGCCTAAGATCTTCAAACCAGAGAACATTGTCCACAAGTCATGTCAGTTTGGAAAACAATCAAGAGTTCAATTCAAGGCTAGAGAACACTCCACCACTTGACCTATTGAGTTGATTCATACATATCTTTGTGGCCCTATGAGTACACAACCTCCTTGATGTGAAATATATTTCATTTTGTTAATTGATGACTATTCCAGAATGGCTTGGGTTCGATTGTGGCATACATTTGAGGCTTTTGAAAAATTTAAATCTTCAAAGCATAGGTAGAAAATAGAATGGAATTAAAAATCAAATACCTAAGGTTAGACAAAGGAGGATAATTCACATGTGATGAATTCAACCATTTTTGTGAAAAACATGGGATCAAGAGACAATTTTCAATTGCTAGAACCCCTCAACAGAATGGAGTATTGGAAAGGATGAATAGAATAGTTCAAGAAATTTCCAGGGCCATTCTTGATGAATCAAAAGTACCCATAACCTCTTGGGGAGAGGTTTTTCAAAATACTGTCAACATTCTCAACAAAGTGCACATAAGACTAAATAGTGATAAAACCCCCTATAAACTATGGCATGGAAGACCAACATCAATAAAGAACTTCAAAATCTTTGGGAGAAAATGATACATCAAAATAAGTGAGGACAACTTAGGAAATTTTGGCTCTAGATTTGATGAAGTTATAATGCTAGGATACTCCTCCAAAAATAAAGGATACAAGTGCTACAACAAAAAAATCCATAAGATAGTTAAAATTATATATGTAAAGGTATATGAAGGACCATTTTATCTAGTGAGACACCAACATCATGATGAGCCACAAGATGAAAACATGAATGAGGATCAGGAAATAGAGGATTCAGAAGAATAGGAGAGAACAAAAACATCACAACCAAAGACTCCATCAAGAGATGTTCAAAAACATCCTCCAGAAAGTGAAATTATTGGAAATAAGGAAACAAATGTAAAAAATAGAAGAAAAATTATATATACATATGCCTGTACAAATTTTGCACTGTTGTCCATGATTGAACCCAAAAAAATTTCACAAGCAACTCAAGATGACCATTGGGTCAAAGACATGAATGAAGAACTAGACCAAATAGAGAAAAACAAGACATGGGATCTTTTCCTAGGACCAAATGACAAGAATGTAATTGGAATTAAATGGGTATACATAAACAAATTAAATGAAGATGGACATATAGTAAAAAAAAAGGCCAAATTGGTATGAAAAGGGTATGATCAAGTCGAAGGAGTGGAATTTGAAGAATTTTTTTCCCCTGTTGCAAGAATTGAAGCTATCAAGTCATTTTTGGCTTTTTCATGCTACTGAAAATTCAAATTCTACTAGATGGATGTCAAATAATCATTTTTGAATGGTGATCTTGAGGAAGAAGTTTATGTGGAGAAACCAAAAGATTTTATTTAAACTGACAAAAAGGATTATGTATTTCGTTTAAAGAAATCCATGTATTACATAATTGACAACTATCTGCACCAATAACGTTTTAAAAAGTGATTAGCGGATAACAACTTACACATAAAGGTTGAAGGTAATGACCTATTAATTATTGTAGTATGTGTTGACGATATTATTTTTTGTAGTAACATTGAACTAATGAGTAAAGTGTTTGCAACTTCAATGCAACAAGAGTTTGAGATGTCCATGTTAGGATAATGCACCTTCTTTCTTGGCTTACAAATTCATCAATCAGAAAAAATAATGTTTATTTCCCAAAGAAAATATCTCAAGGAAATGTTGAATACTTTTGGCATGGAAACCTGTGCACCAGTAAGCACTCCCATGACTACCAGTTGCAGACTTAGAAAAGAGGATGTTTCTCCAGAAATAGATCAAACCATGTACAATTCCACAATAGGAAGTTTACTTTATCTCACAACTTCATGGCCTGACATCATGCAAGTTGTTGGTTTGGTAGGAAGGTTTTAGTCCAATCCCAAGGAAACTCATGTTCTTGCAGTTAAAAGAATATTCAGGTACTTGGAAGGAAATATTGATTATGGATTGTCGTATCCAAAAAACTCAGACCTCATTCTCAGAGCTTATATATATGTAGATTGGGCGAGAAGTATTGATGATAGAAAAATATCTAGTGGAGGTGCATTCTTCCTTGGAAGTTGTTTAGTTTTTTGGCTCAGCAAGAAACAAACTTCTATTTCTCTCTCTACATATGAATCCTAGTATATAGAAACACCATCGTATTGTATGCAAGTGTTTTGGATAAAGACCAATATCAAGGATATTCAATTTCCCTATGATCAACCTGTTTCTATCATATGCAACAAAACACGTGATATTAATCTCTCCAAAAATCATGTTCAACACTCTAAAAATAAGCATATCGCCATCAAGTATCACTTTATCAGAGAATAGGTTCAAGATGAGGTGGTTAATTAGAATATGTTCCTTACAAAGAGAATATTGTATATATCTTTACCAAGCCATTATTGTTGGCCAATTGAGAGGGGGGGTGAATCAGTTGTCACCGTGCTTAAACAATTATGCTTCTTTTAAAATATTTACAAGGCACTCAATGATGATCACAATAATGCAGGGAAATGAACAATGGCACATTCAGCATCAGTCACATATATGAGAAACACAGAGACAAAAATTTCCCAAGGAAACCCATACAGGGTAAAAACCTCTTCTTCTTTATATGATAAGTATTATTTACATTCTTTACATTATCATACATTTGAGCACCAACTCATTGTGAGACTACAACCTCTGTTTTGCAAGATGCAACTTGCTGAGAGCACCAACTCTCTATCTTTATCTAGCACCCACTAGAAGGAAGCACCAACTCCATGGTTTCTCTAGCTCCAACTAGAAGGAAGCACCAACTCCCTGGTTTCTATAGCACCAACTAGAAGGAAGCACCAACTCCCTGGTCTCTCTAGCACCAACTCCCTGTGTTCAAGCCCCCAATTGAACCTCTGAGGACACTAGTCCTCCCTAGCACCTCCCAACCACCTTGATTATGAATATTTTCTACTGAAACTCATTACAGTGATATAATGTTCAACAATGGCTTACCAGACTCATCACTGTTCTATTGCATTTCGTTGCTCCGTCTGCCTCACTGCCTTCCTACAAACATAACTTGCACTGTCTGTTCTTCTACCTTTTATGCTCTGTGCGCCATGTCCATTCACTGCACAGATCCTCTTCTGTTCAATTCAGCTGCTGCGCTCTTCTCCTTCACACATGAATTACCTTCAACAACAACAACCACAACCACTTCCAACAACAACAACAACTGCATCTCTTCTTTGTATGGTGTATATATAGATTTTGTGCACCTTGTGCATGCAATGCGCACAATCACTCTGCATACTCACACCACACTATTATCCTCTACAACTCGAGTGCTTTGTCTGATCATCATCGTCACTCTTCATCTTCTCTGGCCTTTTTTTCACTCGTTCAACATCACTGTATGTTATGCTGAGATTCCTCAGCCTCTCTAGCAGTTGATACTCTTCGTCTTCTCTGTGATAGTCGAGCTCATTCTTTCTGTTTCAGTTACAAGCTCCAACCCTCATCCACCTGTCAATTTCCTCCACGAATCATCTTCATTCCACTGGCATATTCCATGTAACTCTTCAGCTCCTTTGGTGGTTCCCACCACGCGTCCAACATCACTGGGTGTTCTGCTGAGATTCCTCAACATCTTTGGTAGTTGAGACTCCTCATATTCTCTAGCACAGTCAATCTTATGCCTTCTATTTTAGTTACAGACTTCAACACTCATCCATCTGTCAATCGCCTCCACGAACAGTCTTTGTTCTACTGGATGATCCCTTGAGACTCTTCACCTCCTCTGTCAATCACCTTGAAGTGTCTTCGAGTCCTCTGGTAGAACTCATCACTGGTTTCT
>ML778777.1:140040-158152 GCA_009831015.1 Picea engelmannii | reverse complement strand
TCCTATCCTCGATCTTTAGTTCTTCGAGTTCCTCTCTGGTCTTGGAATTCAGGAACCTGATGATTTCATTTTCTTGTGTTGGCATGTCTCCCAGCTCAATTCTGATTTTCTCCACAACCTGTTTTCTCCTCTCGAGCAACTCATTTTGTTCAAACATGATTTGAACCATTGGTCAGATTTCATTTATGGACTTGGAAACATCTGTCCACACAATCTCTTTGACCTCAGCCAAAGTCTTCCCTGCCATTGTCTGCTTTTGGAGCTGTTGTAACTCCTTCCTGATTTGCTCATTCACCTGCTTTTCTTTGGATAGGCTTGTCTGGAAAGAAGTCTTGAGATCTTGGAGGTTCTCCACTTCTTTCTTAAGCCTGCATATTTCTGACTCTTGCAGGTTCATCCTCTCCATGGACTTGGCAAGGTCTGTTGTTCCTTCTGGTAGTGGCACTGATGTTGCAGATGGAATGGCTGTCACTGTTGCTATGCTCAAACCTGCAATTGGGATAGCACTCAATGGAATGCCTTCCATTGGCTTCGCTTGCTCTTTCTCCTTTAGGAGTCTTTCCATCTCAGATTCCATTTCTTTTAATTGAGAATTCTACTCCATGAGCAACTTCATCATCTCATCCTTTTCACCTTCCTTTTCTGCTATCTCCTTTGCCTGTGAGTCCTCTATTGGCAGGAGCTTCAGCTGTTTTCATAAGGATGCGATGTTAGAAATTTTCTTTTTAATCATCTCTTCGGCAGCCTTGAAGTTCGTCGGGTCGTAACCAATTTTGAGAACCAGTTCCTCCAGCGTCTTGATTCTGTTGTCTTTCGCGAAAGATGATATTTTCTCCAGTTTGAGTTGGTTCTGAGCATTGTTCAAAGACACTTGAAACTTTGCTGCAGAAGATGAAGCATGGGCCAATGTGTGGAAAACCATCTCCCCTGTTTGTTTATGCAGATCCATCTGATCTGCTGGATGCATATCTTTCGCTTGGAACTCGAAAGTGGTCCTCTTGTAATCTGAAATAACCTTGGGATCTAGTACTTGTGGTTGGAGGTAGGCCATGTGCATCCTACCCTTTTCAGTGTCAAAGGCTGACAGAAGCCTATGCTGAGTTGTAGATGACTGCTTCCGGAACTGGGCATAAGTGCTACTAGTGAGGGTCTGGTTTTTCTTTTTGATCAAATCATACTTTTCAAAAATGCCCAACTTGGGACCAGTTTTACTTGGCGGAGTATCCAGGGGGGAATCTGTGGACTTCTTCGGTATTGCTATTGTGATTTCTTTAAGTTGGCTCGAACCTAAAGGTAGAGTGACTGGCTTGACCACTGTGGTAGTTATTGTGGTAGTCGGGACCTCTTGTTCTATTTTCACGTCAGGCGTTGAAACTGTCTTTGGCCTCTTGGTTTGCATCTTGAAATCCTCTGATGACACCTCTGTTACAGGAGGAGACGAATCCTTTCGGGGCATCTTCTCCTTGGGGACCTGGGGTGTGGTAGTGTGTGGCACACTCGTTGAGGACACCTGCTGTTCCACTTCAACTTGCTGTTCAACGTCCATCAAAGTATCTGGCATCCAAACTGCTTGATTTGCAAATTTCTCGATCTTTGGCTTGGACTCATGCGCATATGGGACATTCTTATTTTTCACTCTCATTTCAGAAATGATCCCACATGGATCATAGTGCCAGGTGAAACTTGTAAATAATTTCATCTCCTTTAACATTCTGTCGGTTTCCTCCCCTGCGCCTCGACTATTGCAGATGAAAGAACCAATCTACCCCTTGATGCACAATTGTTGCTTCTTCTTCAGGGAAACAAAGTGAATATCATCGGAATTCATTATCTGCCTAATATATTCTAATGCAAAAATCCTTACCGGTACATATTTTGGCAGCTTGTAGGGTGCCAATTCTCACCTGTAAACCCGGATCTCAGTATGATTTTGATACAAGTACCAGTCTCCTGTCTTTGCATCTTCCGAGAGATGTAGAATTCTCTGGACCTCTTCATTTATTCATGGCTTAGGCTTGCTGCTCAGCATGCTTACCACTGGGTGGTAAGACTGATCAATGAAATCTTTGAAGTCGTATTCAGCAAAGTTACGCTTCAGGAGAGAAGTCCATTCTGTGACTGGTTGGGGCCTTCCATCAGCATCCATCTTCTGCATGGAGAAACTGAATTTTTTGGCTTGAAAGTAAACGAACATGTACACCAGTATGGAAGAATATATGAACATCCCCTCTGTGCTGAAATTCACGAATTTTTCATGAATATTATCGGCCAAGAAGGTGCTGTAGTCGAACTACATGGTAGGTTGTTCATCGTTTGAGAAAATGGACAGAAAACCCAGGATGGGCTCATCCACCCATTGATTAGAATAGTAACCAAGCAGGGCACACAGGGAAGAAATGATTTGATTTCCTTTGGTGGAGAACATGGAAGAAGGGTAAGGGGGGTTGGTGGAAGGGAGTGGAGCGGAAGTGGGGAGGAAAAATTCAAATATCTGAGCTCTCTGAGGGAAAGTCATTTTTTGATATAAATCAGTGAGGATTTCTAAATTGAATGGGGACGCAGACTCAACACGGGGTATTTGCATCATCTGGTCAATATCTTCGAGGGTGATGAAAAAGAGGATGTCTCCAGACAAAGAAACGATGGCTTTCTGGTTGGGGACATAATGGGCTTGGCATTTGAGGGCGAATTCTGGGAAATGATGAATCTGGGGTAAGATATACAGGGGCAAATTGGACTCCCAGAGTCCAATTTCGTCGCTCCGGTCCAGGAACACCTCCCGGAGCCATGACTGAAGATCAGAAAAGTCGAAACTGCAAATCGTATATGCTATCAATCGATCTTTATCGACCAAGGGAATTTTGTCCAGGTCGACAGGGGGAGGAAGAAACAGATTCTCTTCTCCCTCCACTTGTCTTGGCTTTGACACCATTTCAGAAACTGTACCTGCAATAAACAATACGTTAGTGGGGTCGACTAAATGCGGGTGAAGGCGACGCTGAAGTAATGGAGGAATAAGAGGTTTCTGGCGCGATGGATGAATAATGAATGAACAGTGAAAATGGTAGTTTTATTCAAAAATGGGGTCGGTTTGGCACGGGAGATAGGTCAACAGGATAACGGGTATGTTATCCTGTAATAAATGGACTACGGGCCACTTGGGATGAGGTGGCAGATGACGATGGCCAAAGCATACGGAGGGGTGACATGGAGGCTGGTGATTTGAGGTAAAAGTCGCCAAAAAGGGGTTGATCATGAGTGGAAAGGGTAAAGGCCTGACAGAAGGGACTGACAGCAGTTATGGAAGGAGACAGGCCCCCGGGAACAAGTGGGACAAGTGGACTCAGTGGAGGATGGCGTCCATGAGTGACGGGTTGTTAGATAGCATGTGAGAGATGGGACTTGAGAACCAGTAGACCGACGCCACGAATGACCAGGGGCCCACCGAAAGGAAATATCTATTCCGGAACCCCCCCTTGGTTAAAGGCAGGACACCAGGGGGGGTCTGAAATTCATTTTGATCCATTGATCTGCGCCCTGGTTTCCTAGCCACGGATCTTAGCGCGCCCCTTAATACCCATTCCGGACCCCCCCACCCACCATTAAAGGCAGAATGGAGGGGGGGGGTCCATAATTCAATGTGAACTGTAGATTTGAGCGCTTTGTTCTGGGCCGTCTAGATGTGCGCCCAAGTTATTACCAATTCTAGACCCTCCCCCCCCTCCGTTAAAGGCAGAACGGGTGGGGGGGGTCCGGAATCGAATGTGGGCCATGGATTCACGTGATCTTTTCTGGACCGTCCAGATCTGCGTAAATATTATCACCGATTTCGGACCCCCCCCCTGATTAAAATCAGAACACTAGGGGGGGTCTGGAATGCTCTGTGAGCCGTTGATCGAGGCGTCGTGATCTAGACCATTGGAAAGTGAATGTAACATAAATCATGAGAGGAGACATAAGAGCTTGGGGAAAAACTTAGGATAAAGCATTTTATGGGTTTCTCTTCAAATTTCAAAGAGATATCACCATGGGGTTTCGAACAAACTATCCTTAGGCATTTGGGACATGGTGTAACATCTTTATTATCTTGTTTTCACGGGGGGCGAAACCAATGAAACAACTAACATACATGCTAATCCTATCTTCCTAGGACACTTAACCCAGATTAAACTGTTGGGTTAAGAAATTACTCTACCTAAGGGCTATTTGACCAGGATTAGACAGTCTGGTTAGATTTATTCACTAATCTAACCTAGGGATATCTGACCAGGATTAGACAGTCTGGTCAGATTTATTCACTAATCTAACCTAGGGATATCTGACCAGGATTAGACAGTCTGGTCAGATTTATTCTCTAACCTATCAACATTGAAAATTTAAAGGAACTTGGTCATGCTTGAAAGGTATGACCAAGTTACTGTTATCACATGGGGCTTTTGTTCAAATTCTGTTATGCCCTCTTTTCTTTTTCTTTTTTCTTTTGTTTTTCTTTTTTTCTTTTCCTTTTTGTAAAATGAAAAATCAATTGCCAATAAAAACACTAGATACAGATAATATCCATAATATCCATAATATCCAAGTCATAAGTTGATTCCCATAATTTATGGGGTGATAACAGCGGCTCCACCTGGGGATGGTACTTTCCCTATTAAGTGCCAAGAATCCAGTTTCCTGTCATTCTGAACATATCTGTCTAGTAGCCTTCGTTAGTCTTATTCTCAGGAAAACTTCGAAAAATAGTGATCAGCAGCTTAGGGCCTTCTCTTCGGGCTTCAACAAACTAACCAATGTTCTTCACTCAGAAAATGTAAGTAAAGACTGAAAATTAAAACTGGTATGTACAATGGAGAGTGAATTCTTCAAATCTCTTACTAAGGTGGGACATAATGTTTCAGCATTCTGCCATTCACAGGTGCTCCTAGCAGATCTGACCCATCGACATTGTTTAGCAAAAAGGCATTGTTTCCTCTGAAAGCTTGGATCATGTAGGGCCCTGTCCACAGATTGTCAAATTTCCCATGCTTTCCCTTGTCCTCGTTCCTGGAATCCCATCTCAACACCAGGTCTCCCAGCTCAAAATCATCCTCCTTGGTTCATTTGTCAAAGATTTTCTTGATGTTCTTTTGGACGACCTGTGTTTTGTTGAAAACATCTTCTCTAGTCTGTTGCAAATGAATCATCTAATTGATTCGTCTCTGGGAGTCATTTGGCTCAGCTTGCATCTCTTGAAGTAACTTCATGACAGGGACTCCCAAATAAGTTGGGAAAATAACCTCAGTACCGTAGACCAGCTGGTATGGTGACATACCAATTGACCTTTTGGTGGTCAGTCTATCTGCCCATAAAGCAAATACCAGCTTATCATGCCATGATTTTTTATTCTCCTGCAATGTTTTCTTGATGATATTTACCAAAGTCTTGTTTGAGGATTCCGCCAACCCATTCCCCTGAGGGTAGTAGGCTGTGGAATGCCCCAAGCCAATGTGGTAACGATTGCAGAAATCAATGAGTTTCTTCGACCGAAAGGCAGCTGCATTGTCAGTAATGATCTTTCTAGGACAACCAAAACGAGACAAAATATTATTTTCAAGAAATTTGATAATAACAGAGTCAGTGGCTTGCCTTCTTGGTACAACCTCGATCCATTTGGTAAAATAATCAGTGGCAGTAAGAATCCACCTATGTTGGCCTAAAGACGGAGGGTGTATTTCTCCAATGAAATCGAGTCCCCATTGCTGGAAAGGAGCCTCAACTGAAATTGGTTTAAGAGGTAGAGGAAGGAGTTTCCTTTTACCCTCAAACAGTTGACACTGGTGACATGCTGTTACTTTATGATGTACATCTGCAAACAGGGTGGGCCAGTAAAAACCAGCTCTGAGTATTTTGTTGGCTGTAACCTTCCAGTTCAAATGACCACCACATTCTCCTGCATGAAACTCCTGCAACACTCTATCAGCTTCATCTTTCAGTAAACAATTTAAAAGAATACCTGCAGGGTCCTTCCAATACAAATTTCCTTCTAGAATACATAATTTCAATGCCTTTAACTTTAAAAATCTAGCTTTAGTTTTAGTTAAACCAGGGGGAGCTTGTAAATTTTGTAGAACAAAAATAAGTTCTGCATACCATGGAGAGTTTAGAAAAACCTCTCTAACGTTTGGAGTCGCCATCTCGTCCTGTTCATCTGCAACATCTAGAAAATTAATGTCAAGAGCCTGAAAGTTAGATTCAGCCATCAATTTGGCAAGGCCTTGGCCTTTGATCAGTTTTGTGGGCTTAATTTCTATGTCATATTCTAGAATAACTGCAATCCATTTTCCCATTCTCCCATCAAGGTTGTCTTGTGTCAAGATATATTTTACTACCACGTTTGGAACATAAGCTATGATGTGGGAATGAAGAATATAGACCCTGAAATCCTTTATAGCCTTTACCAAAGAAAAATCTTGCTTCTCCATAATATTGTAGTTCAGGGCAGCATCTCTTAAAGCTTTGCTGAAGAAAGCTATGGGTTGTTCATACCCTTCACTGTTCTTCTGCAGTAATACAACTTCTATAGTATGTTCATAGGCGAAAGAAAAAATATAGAAATCTTTAGTGAAATCGGGACTGATCAAAACTGGGGCTTTTGTGAGTGCTCGTTTGACTTGTTCGAAGGATTGTATGGAATCAGAGTCCCATTTTATTTTTGCATCCTTTTTTAGCATGTTTGTAATGTTTTGGAGGAGCTCGGTCAGATTAGGAATGAATCTTCGAAGAAAGTTAATTTTCCCTATAAAAGACTGTAGTTCTTTGAGGTTTCTTGGGTGTTCTAACTTTAGTATGGCCTCGATTCTACTGGGGTCGATTCTGATCCGCTCTTTAGAGATGATATGTCCCAACAGTTTACCCTCTTCTAACCCAAAAAGACACTTCTTGGGATTTAATGAGATCCCGAACCTTCTACACTTTTCGAAAACTCGTCTAAGGTGCCGTAGGTGTTCATCATCAGATTGGGAAAACACAGTCACATAATCTATATAAATGACAATAAACTTACCTGACTCTTCTCCGAAGGCGATATCCATTTCCCTCTGGAAGGTGGCTCCTGCGTTCATCAGACCAAAAGGCATATTCACATACATGAAAGTGCCCCAGGGTGTGGTGAAAGCGGTTTTTTCTTGGTCGTCTGGGTGAACTAGGACCTAGTTGTAACCCGAGAAACCATCTAGCAGAGAAATTCGACTGGACCTGACCACCCTTTGTAGGAGGTGATCCATTTTAGGCAAGGGGTAATTATCTTTCAGGGATGCTTTGTTCATATTACGAAAATCTATGTAGAGTCTGATTTCCCCGGTTTTCTTACGTGTAGGGACAATTAGAAACCCACTTAGAGAAACGTAGTGGGACTATGCTCTTGGCATCGTACATTTTCTTAATCTCTTTTTCTATCAAGGGGAGCAACTTGGGATTTATCCTCCTAAGTTTCTGCCTAAACGGTTTCTGGTCTTCCTTTATGGGAATCCTGTGTTGTATGATGCTGGTATCATAGGCTTTCAAATCTTCATAGCCCCAGGCGAAAACATCTAAATATTCTTTGAATATCTCAATGTATTTAAGCTTTTGTTTTGGGGGTAATGATTTGGACAGTTTGATCAACCTAGGCTTATCTTCAGTCCCTATATTGCAGTCCTCTACTTCTTGTCCATGTGCTTCTATTTTCGGTTTCTTAGCTACATCGTTCCTATTAAACATATCTTCTAAAGGAACAAGCCCTCTAGGTAAAATGTTGCTTTTCAATTGTAAAACATCGGCATCCATTCCGTCATCCTCTAACTCTCTTGAATCAACTGTATCTACTCCTAAATCTACAGTATTCACACTATCTATTTCAAATTCAGAATTATTTACATTCTCGTCTTTATTTTCTAAATCTATGTTTGTACATTCAAAATCGTTCTTTCATTGCAGAAAGTCCTCTATCTGATCGTCATTTCCAAACACTTGCCAGTACTTGATATTATCAGGAACCGTAGGTCTACATTTCACTTCAACAGTGTAGGGGCGAGTTTGGCGGAAAGGAATCTTGCAGGAAGCTGCTGACGTAGCTAATCCGTCGGCCAGAATATTCTGTCCTCTCGGCATTACCTGCAGGTCAACCTCATTAAAACACTTCAAAGCATCAAGAACAACATTCCTGTAGGCTCGAAGGCGCAGGTGTTTAGCAACATACTCACCTTTAATTTGCTTAATTATTAATTCAGAGTCACCCCTTACCATTATCTGCTTAGCACCAACTTTTTTCAACAGCTTTAGACCGAGCATTAAAGCTTCATACTCGACAACGTTGTTAGTGCACTGGAAATTTAATTTGTAGGAATGATTTTCTTAATACCTTTTCCGATGATTATGCAACCAGACTCCAGCTCCTACTCCTTCTTTACTCACAGCTCCATCAAAATCCATACTCCAGAAATCGGCGGGGAAATCTTCAGTGATTACATTTTTCTTCTTTGCTGTCTCACCACTTTCTGGACCTTCATCTTGACTAGCTACATCTTCCATCAGCAGAGTGTCTTGCTTTTCCGTATCACCATCATTGTACAAGATGAACGAATCTAAATCTGAATGAGCAGAGTAAAGGGGATAATTATGAGGTTTCTCTTGACTACTGACCATATACTTCATCAGTGCTTCTCTGTATAACCTCCTCTGTTTTCCAAACACTGGGATAGTGGCGTAAGACATATCCAGCTGCAGGGTTCCTTTCAAATTAGCTCCCCAAGATCGGGATAGCAACATTCCATACTTAGGCGGGATGTCTACAACAACCACGTCCATTACCATGATTTTCGAAGGGATATGAACTAGGGTGATGCAGAGGTCTTTAATCAGACCAATACACTTGACTTTGTTGGAGTCAAATGAGTGTAGATCTTTGTAAGGCCTAGTGACCTCCAATCCCAGATTTTCCATTACTTCTTTAGGCATCAGATTGTGTGAGGCACCTAAATCCAGCATGGAGTTGTGTAAAATCAAGTCGTGTATGTTCAAACTGATGTAAAAGGGGGATACATCACCAGTATCGTCTCGACCATTTACTTTAGGTCCGAAAAGGAGTTCGGGATGATCGTCAGTAAGGTTCACAGTGTCTGAATGAGTCACTGAGCCAATAGTCAAGGCTTTGGTGCCTATGTCTGGTTCAATGGCTAATGCTTTTAGTACCTGTGAATGATAACTGCCTCTGCTCATCAACTTTGTAAGTGGGATAGGAATTTTAATTTTGGCCAACTCTCCCTCCAGGCTAAAAGGTGCAGGAACTCGGGTCTGACTCATTGATTCTGGTTGGTCCATCATATTCTTCCGCTCCGAAGTACTGGGTGGAAAAATAGGGGAAACTTCGGGATGTGCTGGTCTTTTCAGAATGGTGATGTTTTTCTTCACAGGGGTGTCGACTTTACTCTTCTTAGAAGCCTTCTCAACAGTAGTCTTCTCAGGAGTTTTCTTAGTCTCAGCTACCTTCTGCGTTTCGACCGTCATTTTCAAGGAATTTCCTTCTGTCTTCTTACTTCACAGATTGTATTGACGGTGCACCTCCAAAATAGCGTTTTCAAAGGCCCGTTGTTCTGCATCTTCGGCTTCCTCACTTACCTTAGTTTGATTCAGTAGAAATATTTCCTGCTCTTCTTGGGTGAGGAAAATAGCCTCATTGTCATGAATGCCCATGAGGTTGATATGTGTATCTTCCATCTCTTCAATCATTTCACCCCCTTCATCAACGTAGTTTTCTTGTAGAGGAGGCCAGATCGGCTGATCAGGACCTCTCTGATCCCTTTGATCTCTTTGATCTCTTTGATCTCTTGGATCTCTCTATCTTATTTGAGGAGGGTTTCTTCTAAAATTGGGGTTTCGAATCTGAGGAGCAGGTGTGTTGTCTCTCGAAGGATTTATGTCTGAAATACTCGTTCTTTCCATCAATAATTCCAATGTTCTAACCACAGAATCCAATTTGGAATCAATGTTTGACGTGGAAGGTTCCTCTTTGATCGTGACTCTCCTTTCCGACCTTTGACGAGCCCGTTTCGCCAACAGATTGGCCTCCACACTTATAGCATTGTTCTTCATATCTGCCAAGGTTGTAGAGTTTCTTTCTCTTAATTGGTATGACATATCTGCATCAAATCCATCAGGGAATTTTATCAACGCCAGCCCCTGTGGAGGTTTAATTTCAGCCGGAATAGCATTGTACAAATTATTAAAATGGGTGCAGTAATCCTATACTGACTCACCTTGATTTATTCTTATAGTCTCGTATTCTGACAGTATTTGGAGAGGGTTTTTCTTTACCTCCCATCTGTCAAGAAAACTTCTTTGGAACGCGACTAGGTCAGGGATTGATGCGGCAGGTAAAGCTTTGAACCATTTCTTGACGTCTCCTGTCAGACTCTGGGCAAAAGGTCTCATTTGTACGTCGACTTCGTCAACTTCTTGCAAATCAAAGTAGTCGTTCATTTTGTCCACATGTTGTTGGGCATTTAGCGGTCCGGTTTCTTCGAGCTGTGGAAGTCATGTTTGGTAGTCTTGGGGCATGGCATGTAGCGACGCAGCAAACACCAGAGGAGCATATCGAGCTGCCATGATGGGTGGAGGAGGTGGGACGACAACCTGGATGGTCGGAGAGGTAGCGATAGAAGACAAGGATGATGAAGGACTGGGCGGTACTGAGATAGTGATTTGTAGTTTAGTCGTAGGAGACAAGACTTCGGGGGTTCGGGGTTGCAACACAGTTGGGTCGAAAACAAGTTTAGTCACAAAAGTTTCAGACCGTGTCCTAACCAGGCTTCGAGGTGGAAAGGTATCAAGATCAAGGTTTTGAGAGATATCTGGTTCTCCGGAAAAGGAAGGAACCTTATGCAGGGAGGTATGACTCACTGAATTGACTGCTATGGTTTTTCGCCTGAGCAACTGCTCGAGGTTATCTAACACTATCGCGTGTTCTGGATTTGGATGAGATCGAGCATGAAATTTTTTGGAAGCCAGAACTATTTTTGGGTTTTTATAATATATATATATTTTTTAATTTTGCGAGTCTGAAAATAATATATACAGAGTTAATCAACCTCTAAACATTACTTTCTTCTTAGAATCAAATTTTTTAGGGAAAGAAAACGTGAGAGTGTCAGTTTTATTTCGGTCCCCAGTGGTTTTATTTCGGTCCCCAGTGGAGTCACCAATTATGTTAGCACTTGGTAAATTTCCTAGAGGTTGAAAAAGAAGAAATCTACAAAGGTAACCTTAACCAACTGCTTTTAAAGCTGGGATCTAGCCCTTCCAGCTTCAGAGAGGGATCTCCTTATATGATTTAGCTTTGTTTTTAATTTCAGATATTAGGATAGATAAATAAACTGTTGGTTTTGTTGTAAAAGAGTTTTTGAAGTTGGTTGAGACGGTCTACACATCCATTGGGCTATGGGGTCTGTATTCAATCAGATATTAGATACAACCAGAAATGCCAAAGAAGACCTTCACAGGGAAAGATAATACACTCACTGGATCTTTAGTAATTTAAAATGATGGGCTGAAGAACAGATGAGGAAAATAACTTCAACTAACAAGCAGTTAATAATTTCTTAATTGAAGATATTAGAATATAAACATTTAAATCTTTAGAATCAGAAACAGGGTATCAAAGATAAATCCTGCAACATAACGCTATTCATAAAGATTAGATTTAGAAAACAAAATGAATACAAAGAAAGAAAAACATTTAACTTAGAAAATCAACATCACCAGTGAACATACACAAGAATCCTGTAAAAGTGCCTCTTCTTTATTAATGGCAGATCTCTTCAAAAATAGTACAGTTTGATAGCAATAGGGTGTGCGAATCAACAACCCCCAATACTTCGAGAGTTGAAGTATTTATAATTCAAATTAMAAACGTTCCTGTCATAACTGATCAGGACGTGCTCATTCTATTTTTAGTCTAACTACTTTAACTAATCAAAAACTGTTTGATGACTYAGTACAACTWCATGCGGAATTTCTGGGGTAGGCYGTTGGCGAGGTGMTTTCKCAACCTCTTCTGACTGGAMAGGTGWCTRGACGTGACARCTCATCTGCTAATCTAGTAGATCACACAACTCTTCCCATCTGAGATGACCTGGCACTGTGACTTTAAGTAATCTCCGATACACTTCATCCATGTCTGTATATTTAGCAAATGTAGGCTTGATGATGAATATGTGTTTAATCTCATGTTGGATACTAATATCCAACTGCAGGGCATCCATGAATTCTTTGCCTGTGATGCTTCCATGTATCCCTACAAACTTGGAATTGTCCTTAGATACTTCAGTCATCCTTTTCTTGTAATCAGGGAGTGTCATTAATTTGTCATTAATGACCTTCAGGCCAGGTAGGCCCTTCTTTTGGAGAACATCTATCTTATTGAAAAACTTTTGTACTCCTTGATCCATGACTTGAATCTTCTCCTCAAGCTGCAACATTAGACTCCTCTTGGTTAAGACTCTTTTTACTTCAAGTATAGTCTCCGTCCTATCCTCGATCTTTAGTTCTTCGAGTTCCTCTCTGGTCTTGGAATTCAGGAACTTGATGATTTCATTTTCTTGTGCTGGCATGTTTCCCAGCTCAATTTTGATTTTCTCCACAGCCTGTTTGCTCCTCTCGAGCAACTCATTTTGTTCAAACATGATTTGAACCATTGGCCAGATTTCATTTATGGACTTGCAAATATCTGTCCACACAATCTCTTTGAACTCAGCCAAAGTCTTCCCTGCCATTGTCTGCTTTTGGAGCTGTTGTAACTCCTTCCCGATTTTCTCATTCACCTGCTTTTCTTTGGATAGGCTTGTCTGGAAAGAAGTCTTGAGCTCTTGGAGGTTCTCCACTTCTTTCTTAAGCCTGCAAATTTCTGACTCTTGCAGGTTCATCCTCTCCATGGACTTGGCAAGGTCTGTTGTTCCTTCTGGTAGTGGCACTGATGTTGCAGATGGAATGGTTGTCACTGTTGTTGTGCTCAAACCTGAAATTGGGATAGAACTCAATGGAATGCCTTCCATTGGCTTCGCCTACTCTTTCTCCTTTAGGAGTCTTTCCATCTCAGATTCCATTTCTTTTAATTGAGCATTCTGCTCCGTGAGCAACTTCATCATCTCATCCTTTTCACCTTCCTTTTCTGCTATCTCTTTTGCGTGTGAGTCCTCTGTTGGCGGGAGCTTCAGCTGTTTTCGTAAGGATGTGATGTCATCATTTTTCTTTTTAATCATCTCTTCGGCATCCTTGACGTTCGCCGGGTCGTAACCAATTTTGAGAACCAGTTCCTCCAGCGTCTTGATTCTGTTGTCTTTCGCGAAAGATGATATTTTCTCGAGCTTGAGTTGGGTCTGAGCATTGTTCAAAGACACTTGAAACTTTGCTGCAGAAGATGAAGCATGGGCCAATGTGTGGAAAACCATCTCCCCTGTTTGTTTATGCAGATCCATCTGATCTGCTGGATGCACATCTTTCGCTTGGAACTCGAAAGTGGCCCTCTTGTAATCTGAAATAACCTTGGGATCCGGTACTTGTGCTTAGAGGTAGGCCATGTGCATCGTACCCTTTTCAGTGTCAAAGGCTGACAGAAGCCTATGCTGAGTTGTAGATGACTGCTTCCGGAACTGGGCATAGGTGCTGCTAGTGAGGGTCTGGTTTTTCTTTTTGATCAAATCATACTTTTCAAAAATGCCCAACTTGGGACCAGTTTTACTTGGTGCAGTATCCAGGGGGGAATCTGTGGACTTATTCGGTATTGTTGTTGTGATTACTTTAAGTTGGCTCAAACCGAAAGGTAGAGTGACTGGCTTGACCACTGTGGTAGTTACTGTGGTAGTCAGGACCTCTTGTTCTATTGTCATGCTAGGCGTTGAAACTGTCTTTGGCCTCTTGGTGTGCATCTTGAACTCTTCTGATGACACCTCTGTTATAGGAGGAGACGACTCTTGTTGGGGCCTCTTCTCCTTGGGGACCTGGGGTGTGGTAGTGGGTGGCACACTCGTTGAGGGCACTTGCTGTTCCACTTCAACTTGTTGTTCAACGTCCATCAAAGTATCAGGCATCCAAACTGTTTGATTTGCAAATTTCTCGATCTTTGGCTTGGACTCATGCGCATATGGGACATTCTTATTTTTCACTCTCATTTCAGAAATGATCCCACATGGATCATAGTGCCAGGTGAAACTTGTAAAGAATTTCATCTCCTTTAACATTCTGTCGGCTTCCTCCCCTGCACCTCGACTATTGCAGATGAAAGAACCAATCTGCCCCTTGATCCGCAATTGTTGCTTCTTCTTCAGGGAAACAAAGTGAATATCATCGGAATTCATTATCTGCCTAATATATTCTAATGCAAAAATCCTTACCAGTACATATTTTGGCAGCCTGTAGGGTGCCAATTCGCACCCATAAACCCGGATCTCAGTATGATTTTGATACAAGTACCAGTCTCCTGTCTTTGCGCCTTCCGAGAGATGTAGAATTCTCTGGACCTCTTCATTTATTCGTGGCTCAGGCCTGCCGCTCAGCATGCTTACCACTGAGTGGTAAAACTGATCAATGAAAGCTTTGAAGTCATATTCAGCAGAGTTATGCTTCAGGAGAGAAGTCCATGCTGTGACTGGCTGGGGCCTTCCGTCAGCATCCATCTTCTGCATGGAGAAACTGAATTTGTTGGCTTGAAACTAAACGAACATGTACGCCAGAATGGAAGAATATCTGAACATCCCCTCTGTGCTGAAATTCACGAATTGTTCATGAATATTATCGGCCAAGAAGGTGTTGTAGTCGAACTGTGTGGTAGGTTGTTCATCATTTGAGAAAATGGACAGAAAACCCAGGATGGGCTCATCCACCCATTGATCAGAATAGTAACCAAGCAGGGCACACAGGGAATAAATTATTTGATTTCCTTTGGTGGAGAAAATGGAAGAAGGGTAAGGGGGGTTGGTGGAAGGGAGTGGAGCGGAAGTGGGGAGGAACAGCTCAAATATATGAGCTCTCTGAGGGAAAGTCATTTTTTGATATAACTCAGTGAGGATTTCTAAAATGAATGGGGACGCAGACTCAACATGGGGTATTTGCATCATCTGGTCAATATCTTCGGGGGTGATGAAAAAGAGGACGTCTCCAGATGAAGAAATGATGGCTTTCTGGTCAGGGACATAATGGGCTTGGCATTTGAGGGCGAATTCTGGGAAATGATGAATCTGGGGTAAGAGATACAGGGGAAAATTGGACTCCCAAAGTCCAATTTCGTCACTCTGGTCCAGGAACACCTCCTGGAGCCATGACTGAAGATCAGAAAAGTCAAAACTGCAAATCGTATCTGCTATCAATCTATCTTTATCGACCAAGGGAATTTTGTCCAGGTCGACAGGGGGAGGAAGAAACGAATTCTCTTCTCCCTCCACTTGTCTTGGCTTTGACACCATTTCAGCAACTATACCTGCAATAAACAATACGTTAGTGGGGTCGACTAAATGCGGGTGAAGGCGACACTGAAGCAATGGAGGAATAAGAGGTTTTTGGCACGATGGATGAATAACGAATGAACAGAGAAAACGATAGTTTTATTAAAAAATGGGGTCGGTTTGGCGTGGGAGATAGGTCAGCAGGATAACGGGTATGTTATCCTATAATAAATGGACAACGGGCCACTTGGGATGAGGTGGAAGATGACGGTGGCCAAAGCATACGGAGGGGTGACGTGGAGGATGGTGATTTGAGGTAAAAGTCGCCAAAAAGGGGCTGATCATGAGTGGAAAGGGTAAAGTCCTGACAGCGGGGACTGACAATAGTTATGGAAGGAGACACGCCCCTGGGAACAAGTGGGAAAAGTGGACTCAGTGGAGGATGACGTCCGTGAGTGACGGGCTATCAGATAGCATGTGAGATATGGGACTTGAGAACCAATAGACCGACACCACGAATGACCAGGGGCCCACCGAAAGGAAATATCTATTTCGGACCGCCCCCCCTTGGTTAAAGGCAGGACACCAGGGGGGGTCTGAAATTCATTTTGATCTATTGGTCTGCACACTGGTTTCCTAGCCGTAGATCTTAGCGCGCTCCTTAATACCCATTCCGGACCCCCCCCTCCATTAAAGGTAGAATGGAGGGGGGGGGTCTGGAATTCAATGTGAACCGTAGATTTGAGTGCTTTGTTCTGGGCCGTCTAGATGTGCGCCCAAGTTATTACCAATTCTAGACCCCCCCCCCCTCCGTTAAAGGCAGAACAAGCGGGGGGGTCTGGAATCGAATGTGGGCCATGGATTCACGCGCTCTTTTTTGGACCATCCAGATCTTCGTAAATATTATCATCAATTACAGACCCCCCCCCTGATTAAAAGCAGAACACTAGGGGGGGTCTGGAATGCTCTGTGAGACATTGATCGAGGCGCCATGATCTGGACCATTGGAAAGTGAATGTAACATAAATCATGAGTGGAGACATAAGAGCTTCGGGAAAAACTTAGGATAAATCATTTTATGGGTTTCTCTTCAAATTTCAAAGAGATATCACCATGGGGTTTTGAACAAACTATCCTTAGGCATTTGGGACATGGTGTAACATCTTTATTAGCCTGTTTTCATGGGGGGCGAAACCAATGAAACAACTAACATACATGTTAATCCTATCTTCGTAGGACACTTAACCCAAATTAAACTGTTGGGTTAATAAATTACTCTACCTAAGGGCTATCTGACCAGGATTACACAGTCTGGTCAGATTTATTCACTAATCTAACCTAGGGATATCTGACTAGGATTAGACAGTCTGGTCATATTTATTCACTAATCTAACCTAGGGATATCTGACCAGGATTAGACAGTCTGGTCAAATTTATTCTCTAACCTATCAACATTGAAAATTTAAAGGAACTTGGTCATGCTTGAAAGGTATGACCAAGTTACTGTTATCGCATGGGGCTTTTGTTCAAATTCTGTTATGCCCTCTTTTCTTTTTCTTTTCTTTTTCTTTTTTCTTTTCTTTTTCTTTTTTTCTTTTCCTTTTGTAAAATGAAAAATCACTTGCCAATAAAAACACTAGATACAGATAATATCCATAATATCCAAGTCATAAGTTGATTCCCATAATTTATGGGGTGATAACAAAAGCAACCAAGGAATTTTTATTTCTCAAACCAAGTATATCAGAGAAATGCTAAAGAGGTTCGGAATGGAAGATTGCAAACCAGTTATCACTTCCATGCAAACCAGTTGCAAGTTGAGCAAAGATGATGATTTAAAGTCTACAGATAAGAGGAAATATAAGTCAATGATTGGCAACCTACTATATGTGACAGCATCCAGACCAAATGTAATGCAGGCAGTTGGACAGGTGGCACGATTTCAAGAAGCACCAAAGGAATCACGTGTATTAGCAGTAAAGAGGATCTTCAGATATCTCAAAGGAACAGAAGAGTTTGGATTATGGTATCCAAAAGGAAAAGATCTATCACTTATGGCCTACACAGATGCAAATTGGGAAGGTTGTATTGATGACCGATGAAGCACCAGTGAAGCAGCGTTCTACTTAGGTGAGTGTTTGGTATCATGGCTAAGCAAGAAAAAATCATAGGTATCTCTATCTACAACTGAGGCAGAGTATATTGCAGCAGCAACATGTTGTACACAGGTTCTATGGATGAAACAAACTTTGACAGATATACAGTTTGAGTATGATGAGCCCATTCCAATATATTGTGATAATACAAGTGCCATCAGTATCTCAAAAAACCTGGTGATGCACTCCAATACTAAGCACATTCCAATCAAGTATCACTTTCTACGGGAACAGGTTGCAGAAAAGAACATCTGAGTTGAGTATGTGGGCACAAAAGAACAAGTGGCAGACATCTTTACAAAACCACTTCCACAGGAAGCCTTTGAATATCTTCGCCAAAGACTTGGAGTTAATTCTACTCCAAAAATGAATGCTTATCTTATATGTCTTAGATGTACACGAGGAAGCACCATAAGAGGATAGTCTTTCAAGGGGAGAAACCCCGGATGGAAAGATACCTTTGCCATTGATGACAAAGGGGGAGAGATTTATCAGATGTAGAGGATAGAG
>ML778777.1:119475-139624 GCA_009831015.1 Picea engelmannii | reverse complement strand
GGAGAAATTAGAAGTGGACCCAACCCTAAAATAAGGAAAGTGGGGCCAAGTGACCTAGAATATGTTTTTAAGGAAGCTACTTGGAGAGTATAAATAAGAGGCAAGGCTCTCTCATTTGAATCACACTTGGGAATATTGAATATCTATAGGTTTATGAGGTTTACAAATGATATATAAGCCAAAATTATGAGTAAAGTGAAGAAAAGAAGGCCGAAATGCAAGGAAGGATAAATTCTTTTGATGGTGCTTTCTAAGGTATGTTATTTTCAGGTCATCTCACCATTTTCACTATAACTTTCTTTATATAATGATTCAGATCCTGAAATTTCTATGCAAGTGAGAAAACATATCCAAGTATCTGTGGTTAAAAATTCAGCTTGTGGGTCGTTTTATTTTGGGAGTTACACTCTGTGGAAAATAGGGTTTGCGGCCAGTCCTGAAACTAGTTAAAATCAGGTGTTTCGGTTAAAAACGTCATAACTTCTTCATAACAGATCCAAATTAAGTGAGCCAAATGTGTTGGTTAGGGTAAAGTTTTTAGTAGTCTGTGTAATAGTTTCAAATCATTTCATCAAATATTTTGTGCGGGGCACTCTCTACAAGGTCGCTCTCTAGAATAAGCTAGAATTCAGCAAGGTATGCCATTTTTTCTATAAATCCTTTTCTGAGAGGTTCCAAGTAGTGGAACTTGGAGGAATTGCATAAAACACACTGAAGAACATTGTGTATCATTTTCAAATCTTTATACATTACAGGTTCAAAGTTATGATTACTTCAAGTTAGGGTTGTTGACTAATCCAAAACTAGGCATGTGAGACTTAAAACAAGTTTGATGAAAATGCTAGTCTTTTGTTTTTAAAAGTTTAGGAAGGTTTGCAGGAATGTGATCATATACACCAAGTCTATTATAGAGCTACAAATCAGATTTGGATGATGAAATTGATGAGGGATTTTTGTTGAGGTTGGTGCATGGTTGATGCACTTGTTTAAGGTACAGGTTGATTACAGGTTGGTGCATGGTTGATGCACTTGTTTATGGTACAGGTTGATTACAGGTTGGTGCATGTTTGATGCACTTATTTATGGTACAGGTTGATTATAGGTTGAGGTACAGGTTGATGCATGGTTCAGACTTATTGGTACAGGTTTACAACAATATATCTCACAATGATAGTATGACAGTGGTTCCATCATTCTACTTCTACTTTAGGGTGGCAGGACGAGGCAAGGACAGGTGGTTGTAGCCAACTTCCGGTTGTAGCCGGAGGAAATTGGAGGTTGTAGCCTCCTTCTGGTTGTAGCCAAAGATTTGGGGAGTTGGAGCTTCCCTCAGGTTGTAGCTTGAGAAACTAGGAGGTTGGAACCTCCTTTCAGTTGCAGCTAGAAAACAAAGGAAGTTGGTGCTTCCAATGAATGTAAGTCTTCAAGACATATAAGAAAAAGCATTATGTGGTTTTCTCCCGATTTGGGTTTCCACGTAAAACACTGGTGTACTGTGCATGTGTGTGATTGTTTATTTATTACTGCTCATTATTGGATAATAATTCTACATTGATATAACATTTGAAGAAAAAGGATTATAATTACATTATTACTGATTCACCCCCCCTCTAAGTAATCCAACACTATGGAGGTAGGTTTATCTTTAACTATTCTCATTTCATATGCAGTCAATGTTCCTAGCAGTTGATCAAACCCCAAGTTTTTTAGATCATTAAGTTCTTCTATAGCAGAGACCTTTGGGTTGAACCTATCTGGGAGAGATCTCAAGATTTTCTGAACTAAAGAAGGTTCATCAATTGTTTCACCAAGTGCTTTCATTGCATTTACCATTTCTTCTACTCTTAGAAAGTATTTTCCAACAGTTTCATCTTCTTTCATCTTCAGCTGTTCAAACTGTATTCTATAGGTTTGAAGCTTTGCATCCTTTACTTTCTCATTACCCTCATAGCTGCTAATGAGTTTGTCCCACATTTCTTTGACAATTCCTAGGTGCATAACTTTTACGAATTCTGCTTCTGCAAGCCACTCAAGATAGCATTCATAGCCTTGGTGTTGAAGCTAAATTCTAGTTTTTCATCCTTATTAGATAGCACAACTGGCTTTACATAAAAAGTATCTACCACATCCCAAACATCTGCACCTAATGACATTATGTAGGTTCTCATTCTAAATTTCCAGAAGGCAAAGTTTGTTCCATTGAACAGAGGGGCCTTATTGGTTGAATTTCCTTCATGGCTTGACATGTTTAATCTCTAGTATCTACCCTTAGATAAAAGGGGCTAGCTCTGATACCAATTGTTGGCCAACTGAGAGGGGGGGTGAATCAGTTGTCACCATGCTTAAACAATTATGTTTCTTTTAAAATATTTACAAGGCACTCAATGATGATCACAATAATGCATTGAAATGAACAATGGCACATTCAACATCAGTCACATATATGAGAAACACAGAGACAAAAATTTCCCAAGGAAACCCATACAGGGTAAAAACCTCTTCTTCTTTATATGATAAGTATTATTTACATTATTTACATTATCATACATTTGAGCACCAACTCATTGTGAGGCTACAACCTCTGTTTTGCAAGCTGCAAATTGTTGAGAGCACCAACTCTCTATTTTTCTCTAGAACCCACTAAAAGGAAGCACCAACTCCCTGGTTTCTCTAGCTCCAACTAGAAGGAAGCATCAACTCCCTGGTTTCTCTAGCACCAACTAGAAGGAAGCACCAAATCCCTGGTTTCTCTAGCACCAACTAGAAGGAAGTAGAAAATCCCTGTGTTCAAGCCCCCACGTGAACCTATGAGGACACCAGTCCTCCCCAGCACCTCCCAACCACCCTGATTATGAATCTTTTCTACTGAAACTCATTACAGTGATATAATGATCAACAATGACTTACCAGACTCATCACTGTTCTGTTGCATTTCATTGTTCCGTCTGCCTCACTGCATTCCTGCACACATAACTTGCATTGTCCGTTCTTCTGCCTTTTATGCTCTGTGCACCATGTCCATTCACTGCACAGTTCCTCTTCTGTTCAATTCAGCTGTTGCGCTCTCCTCCTTCATGCATTAATTACCTTCAACAACAACAAACACAGCCACTTCCAGCGACAACAACAACCACATATCTTCTCTGTATGGTGTATATATAGATTTTTTGCACCTTGTTCATGTAATGCACATAATCGCTCTGCATACTCACACCACGTCATTATCCTCTACAACTCGAGTGCTCTGTCTGATCATCATCGTCACTCTTCAGCTTCTCTGGACGTTTTTTCACTCGTTCAGCATCACTGTATGTTATGCTGAGATTCCTCAGCCTATCTGGCAGTTGAGACTCTTCGTCTTCTCTGTGACAGTCAAGCTCATTCTTTCTATTTTAGTTACGAGCTCCAACCCTCATCCACCTGTCAATTTCCTCCATGAATCATCTTCATTCCACTGGCATATTCCATGTAACTCTTCAACTCCTCTGGTGGTTCCCACCACGCGTCCAGCATCACTGGGTGTTCTGCTGAGATTCCTCAACCTCTCTGGTAGTTGAGACTCCTCATCTTCTCTGGCAGAGTCGAGCTTATGCCTTATGTTTTAGTTACAAACTTCAACACTCATCCATCTGTCAATCGCCTCCATGAACAGTCTTTGTTCTACTGGTTGATCCCTTGAGACTCTTCACCTCCTCTGTCAATCACTTCGAAGTATATTTGAGTCCTTTGGTAGAACTCATCATTAGTTTCTGGCAGTTTCACTGTGTCGTGAAACAATATCCCTCTGATTATGCTCAAATTCACCTGCATCGTTGGATTAACTCTGAAGAGTATTGTCGTTATTTACCCATTTCACACTTTCACAATTCAGAGATTCTGCGATGAGACATCTTGAGTCTCCATGTCATGAGTTTCAAAAATCTGAAATGGATCTTTTTTGTGCTGGCTTATTCCTTTATATGACCATGGCCATGACCAAGCGCTTATGCATAAAGTGCTTTTCGTGAATTCACATTTTTTGAATCTGGAGTTGAGGCATCTTGAATCTCCAAGTCGTGATCCCTGAAACCCCGAGATGGAGCTGAGATCAATGGTCCATGATCTCAATGAATCTACGGTCCATATCTCATTGTGAATTCACATCTCACGATTCCTTTGATAGAAGTTCTTGTCACTCCAAGTCGCGATAGGTGAAGCTCCGAGATGGAGCTTAGATCAACGATCCAGAACCCTTGGTGATCTGACGGTCCAGATCTTATTGCGAGTTCTCATCTCGTGATTCTTGTGATGGAGGTTCTCATCACTCCAAGTCGCAATACGCGAAACTCCGAGATGGAGCTTTGACATGCTCTGATCTTTTGCCATGCGTCCCTCTTGGATCAATGGTCCACGACTATCCCCGATGGACGACCGAGATTCCTTCACATTTTTGGGGAGTTGGATGACTCTTGGACTTATCCGCCTTGCATCTTCACCATATCTAAAAGCTATGGAGCTTTCATAGATATCCCAGATCCTACGGCCCAAATCTTCTCGCGATTTCGCCACTTCGCGATTTCGCTGCTTCGCGATTTCATCCACCTTCGTGATTTTGTCCACCTTGTGATTTCATCACTTCACGATTTCACTGTTCTTGCCATCACTGTTCTTTTCCATCGCTGATCTTTGCAATCATTTTTCTTGCCATCAATGACAAGCTTACTCCCAACCGTAAACCTTCCAACAATTACCTAGGGTCTATTTTTAGTACCTTATAGATAATTTGGGAGTCCTTCCCACTCCTCATTCAGGTGAATAAATATTCATGATAGGTTGGAGGTTGTTGAAAGATATGCCCAGGATTAAGGGGAGAAACACAAGAAGTCAAGAAACATACAATACATCATTCTGATAGGGGGAGTCACTCTCAGGAGGTGTGCAGTTAGAAGGACAATTCCATTTTCCATTGATGTCAAAGGGGGAGAAACATACATATGTGAGAAAGAGGATCATACAACAAGGGGAAGTGAAGGCCATATGAACATAGTGATAGGGGAGATGCTTGACAATAACATTTCCCATCAATGATAAAAGGGGATTTTGTTGAGAATATGTTGTCATTGATGTAAACATGGTGCACATGAAGAGGAAGTGTGTGGAAGGTTGGAAGTGCACACAGACAGTATGGTGCAAATTTGGCACACAAGAAGAGGAAGTGTGTGGAAGGATTGCAAAGTGAAGAAAAGGATTATTTCTACTATACGATTGTATATCCACATGAAATGGAACTCCTATAACAAATTGTGAAAGGTTGAAAACATAAGTGAGCATAAGGATTGAAGGATGAAGGGATCAATGACACAAAAGATCACATAAGTGATTGTGTCTACTAGGAGTGCACATAGAATAGGAGGATAACCTACGATGAAATTCATAAGTGAAGTGTAATGCAACAAATTCCCTTGTCCATGATCATGGAATGAATCAGTGGATTTGTATGTCACAGTGTGATGATGTTCTAAGCAAGAGACAAGTGATAGAGTGAATTGGGACCGAATGTGTGGAAGATTGCACAGATGAAAATCTACAGGGTGCCTTGAGCCAGTGCGATGAATGGTGTAGTGGAGTGTGACAAGATGAAGTCTGAAGTAGAATGTGACATAATGAGTCACCAGGGACACTTAAACTATGATGGGGTGATTCAATAATAACACTACAAGATGAGTGCGATAGGATGAAGACTTGTGACTTGAGTCTTTCTCTCTGGTTCTATCTGCATAGTGGATTCTTTGTAGACCATAATAAAAAAAAAATTTCATTCTTCGAGAGATGCTCGGATAATATAGATCACAGTCATAGGTACTAGGAAGACTTTGTCCATTTGATTTAGTCAAATTTTTTCCATAATGTAATAGTCATGCATTCACATACTTTATTTAGAAAAAATTGTAACTGACAAGATTTTAATATGGTCAAAGTTTGTCCACAATATATCTGTCAAACTTTATTTAGAAAAAATTGTGAATGAAAAAATTTTGATGTGGTCAAAGTTTGTCCACATTGTAACTGTTATGCATCCACATACATGAAGGTGAACTTGAGAAAACTAGTATAAGTATGGAAACTCTTTGATCGTGGAGGGGTGCATGAAGTGAGGTGGAATATGAAACTGTAACAGTTCATAGGAACAAAAATGTAAAGTTTTCATGATGTGTTGAAATATTTAGTGATGTAACATATTTTTTTTAGTTTAGGGTGGTAGGGTGATGCTAGGGTGAGTTAGATCTCACTGAGGATTGGTGTCCTGATTTTTGTAACAAGTTGGTTCCTGAGAGGATTAGTGTCCTCATTATTTGTGACAAGTTTTACCTAAGAGGATTGATGTCCTTGTTTTCTGTGACAGGTGGGTGTTGTTGAGCTGAAAATTTATAACTTGTAATTTGGTGCTTATACAAGAACATAAAGAATATGTTCTATGGTTTTTTCCCACATTGGGTTTCCATGTAAAAATATTTGCATATTGTGTTCACTATGTTGTTTTGAGTTCTTCTTATATATTTTATTAAGTTTTCACTTCTAAATAACTTAGATGGCTATTTTGATTTAGGCTTGTATCAATCATTAAGTGTGCATTTATAAATAACTTAACTGGTTGAAAGGAAAGAAAAATAAAAAAGGTTAATGCAATATTGTTCACCCCCCCCCTCAGTATTATTGTGAGTATCAACACCTGTATTCTAACACACCCTTTTCAAAGAGCCAACTAGTGAGGTAAATTATTTTACTGGCTATACACTTCAGATTAGATTTGGTTTGACCATGGGTTTTCATTTTTTATAACAAGAAAACATCTACATAAGTGTGTTCCTCATCTCTCCTTTCCTAACATTTCTTCACTGCCAATGAGCATCCATATCCCTAATGAAGTTTCCTTGGTACCATACAAGTGTATCTCTGCTTCCAACAAGTGTACATAGCCCCGACAGGTTTACTTGTACTTCCTACACTATTAATAGTGCTTTAAACTTCCTTTTAATTTCAAAACATGCTCACCCTTTTAGATTTCTACATAGATATGCATATGCACATAGGGTGTGAAGGAAATGGGGTGATAGGAGAGTTTCTTTGATTTGTTGAGTAGATGTTATTCATTTTAGTTTAATCCATGGGTCTCCCCAAAAACAATCATAGTATTGGTCATTTTATTAATATGAAGTGAATGGAGCTCAAAGAAAAAGATAGATAGACACTTTCCTATAATTTTTTAGTTTAACCCATGGGTCTCCCCAAAAACCATCATAGTATTGGTCATTTTATTAATATGAAGTGAATGGATCTCAAAGAAAAATATAGATAGAAACTTTCCTATACTTATGGATTATCATGGTATGCTCATTAGGTACATGTGTTCCACCACAACTATCAGTCCATACCTACAACTAAGAAATTCATGAATGTTCATTTAGATAGAACATCCCATGCATCTTATGACCTGTACAATTTCTTTCAGTATGTGACTAGAATTGGAAATGTTGGCAAAAAATTGGAGACCAGGGTTCTCAGAGGTTACCAAAAAAGGTACCGTTGTAGTCTAGTTTCACTGGCATATTCAACCTTCTGCAAGGGATGAAGGTCTCACCCAAAGAACAACCGATAATTTGTGTGATACAATGAATTATAGAGGACACATCATCATATCTAGCACCTCATTGCATAAATCCATACTTGTATGTAAATATATCATAACATTAGAAGCCTTAGATTAGTAAAGACAGTGAACATTTAGTGTTGCGCAACGTTAAAGTAAAGACATACATTACAAAAGTTTTAAAAAAAATTAAGCAATTATTAAATACACAACACATGACATATTACACAAGAAGGAGACCACATATTCATCCTCATAATGAAAAAATTTTAAGTATCTGAATAATCCTTCATATATTTGTGCCCCAGACTATCATACACATAATTGTTCTTCATATCAAGACTCATACAATAGGATCAATGATGAGATATTTGATTTGGACTCTCACAGTCTGCATCGTTGTAGTTATTTCTTAGTAATTATCAATAACTACAAAGCTCAATGCTCCACAACAATAGATAAATAAACACTGACCCAATGGAAAACCCATAACTGAAACTTAGAACACAACAAAAAAATAGAGAACAGAATCAAACCCTGACTCGAACAAAATTCAACTAGACTCGAACTAAATCCAACCCCATCCCATTACATAACTTCATGCTTTTTAACTTTTCCTCGGGGCTTATTGGATTCTTTATTTTGTTGTTACTCTTTCTTGATTCCACATCCTTTTGGCATGAGCTCAAACATTCTATATCTTTATGCTGCTTTTACAGCTGGCACGTCACTCTTTTTCCTTATTGGCACATTGGCAGATAGATTTCCACCACTTGTATCTAATTTTGATGTGCTATAGGGTTCCACAAAACCCTTATGTCTTTGCAAAACTAGTTCTTCAAAATGAAGGGCCCAACAAGACTGAAACACATTCCTTGGCTCATCTCAGGTCAACTTTATGTTGGTTTGTTGTGGTCACCTTGAAATAAAGGTCCTAACTCCAGTACAATATATAGTACTTGTTGTTGAAAATGATCATATTGGTCAACTTTTTTCTTCCATTTCCTTTCCAAAATTGATGTGCCCACAAAACATTCATGCGCAATGCTGACATCAAGTACCTCGAGCTTGATAGCCAATAGAGAATTCCACTCTGTATTAGGCAATGCGTCTAACTACTGCAGTGGAATGTGTTTTATGTGTACTGTAGGCCAAAACATTCAGAGTGTTGTCTTCACAACTCTGTTATTTTCATCCATGGAATCCAACTTATTATCCTCAACTTGTATCTCTGCAAACTTAGTCGACTTCTCTAGAGGATCGAAAATGGTCCAAGATTTTGCATGCATATATTTGAGCCTGCTGCACAACTCTTCGACATGCTTACTATGTTTCTCTAATAACCTAATATAGTCTGTGACCATATCGAATATTCGATGGTATTCCTCGACTCGAGAATGCAATGAGGATTTAACATTGGTACCTTCATCAATTGCATATGTAATATTCTAGAGGATCTCTTTGGGTTTCTCCTTTTCCTTTAACTTGAATGTGGGTACCTCTTGTTGCAAACATGCACCGAAAATAAGGTGAACTTGGTCAACTGGCACAACCAGTGAGATATCTTTGGGTAATTTAGGAATCACCTCAAGGAAATATGGCTAGAATTTATCAAACTTGTCGTCAATGGATGCAACAATAGATTTGTCTTGTACCTACAAGTGATGATAAATTTCTTTAACAACAGTGGCAAGTGAAGAAGTTGTGGTGTAGCCCATGTGGATAGTTATCCAATGATGGAAATGGATTCCCAAGGTGGTCTTGAAGCAAGAAGGTGGCCACTTGTAATAGAGAAATATAAAAATCTTGGTGTACCAACACCCTTTGGTGTAGGTTAGTTCACTTTGAGGCTCTGCACAAGATGATTGGTGACCTATGGTGGAAGTGTTTTTAGCACCTCTAGATGCTCTAAGAAGATCTCCAAGATAGCTCGTTTATGTTGAAGATCTTGTAGAAAAATAACAATATGTTCCTTGACAGATGTAGTGCTCTACGTTGACTGAGTATCATCCTAGCCGTCGAGTGTGTTCTATGGAGGGTCCTCATCAATCGGAACATGATTTTCAGGGCTTGTCTCAAGTTGTATCTAATTAACCATATTGAGAGTGAAGTGTTGGGGGTTTGGACATTCCAGGATATTGGGAGAAGTGGAAGGGAGTGGACCAATAGTTTTGGTAGGTTGAGAAATAAGGTCGAGAGAAAATATATCAAACCGGGCATGGGGTGGGGATACTGGATGCATGTGTGCAACTGTAGTGGGCCCATCATTCTTTGGATGGTTGACTTTCTCAACAATACTGGAAGTTTGGATCTGTAAAAGAGGTTCATCAAGGATATGGAAAACTATTTAATGAAATTACACTCATAACCCGAATTGAATGGCTGATGCGACAAGGTAACTTCATTCCTGTTAAAATATCTAGAACATTTTTTTGAACCAATTCATTTTGTACACAAGTTGAAATCCAGAGAATCCGAAGGATAAAAGTAAGCGTCTCAATATTGTACTAACCCTCTGATTAGAAAAACCAGGTTTTAACAAGCTACAGAGGTATGTGTTCAAGTTTGTCAATTCGTTAATTGTAATTTATACATGCATCCAATTTTCTCGCACAATCTCTAAACTATGCTCTAGTTGTAGGAAAGATGCCACCAAGAAATCCTATCACTAAATGCTCGTTAAGGGTTCCCAAGATAAAGGAAGATGAAACAAGCGAAGGTTCTTCTCTAGGGACCACGAGGCAGTTGGAGAACACTCCCAGGGCAGAGCCTGTCATCAGAACATCAACAAAGAAAGCTTTTTCCCAACCCCCAACTTTCAGTGATACTGAATCAAGCACCGAATCCAATGTAAATCTCCCATAGTGGGGGGATCTCTTTAAAATAATTAGCCAAGAAGAATACCTAGAATATATCCCACACAATGACCTAAACATGAGGGTGCTCGATGAACAGGTGTTCCCAAACATCTAACGGTCGTATCTACACATGGTAGCAAGCAGAACCCTGGTTTTTCCCTACATAAAGGTTTTGAAATATCTCATCGACCATACATATGGGCATAATTACTTTATCACCGATGAGAATGACAGATATGTCGGAGGTTTTCTCCCGACAGAAGTCCAAAAATACTACAAGCTCGGGGATCCATAGGAGCGTCTCAACACGGACTTCATGGTGAAGTTATATGAATTCCATGACACCATATGATTGATAGCCTCATGGTGGAAGGAGGACAAGAATTTCACTAAATGGAAAAATCAACTTGAGGGAGCCATACATCTATTTGATGGCTCTCATCTATCAATTATATGGAGAAAATGATTTCTCCAAGTTTTCAGAAGCATGGATGCCTTTGGCGTACATAGTGGAAATCACCCGGAGAAACTTTAATTGGGGAGTGATAATCTCAAAAAAATTAATCATCTATGTACAATAGGATTAGATGTCAAAGGAAGGGGAGGCACCCACTTTCTACATGGCTTCGTACCTAATCAATGTCATGTGCACAAGGAATGTCTTCGCTAGCATAAATCTAATATGGCATGTTGCAGAGATCCTGGTCCACGTCTACTTAAACATACTATGGGAGAACATGTAGAAAAAATCTTACGCACTCATATGTGATGAATTCATCGCCTGCATTCATTTTATTATTTTTAAGAAGGAATTCCCAAGACTATCTGTGACAGCCAAGGTAGGCCATTGGTATTTAGACAAATGCTCAACCTACATTAGGGTGTTCGAGGCCACCAAAGCACCACATATCCTACCCGCTCATGTCCTAGAATGGATCATTGTGGGAGAAATCTATTATCAGACCATCCTGCAGGGCTATAATGCCACATTGGTCAAAGACAAGAAGTGAGCTTTCATACCCTACATTTTTCATATAGGGTTCTATCCAGTGGAGGATACTGCTCAAGCCAAACAAGAGGGGCTTAGCCAACTGGAATTCATATTTGAGATAGGCTGATCCTGTAAGAACGATCCTAAAGGCCTAGTCCTCCAACACGCTTCGTAGGTATCATCTTGTTGGTCGTATACTCAGTTTGAGGATGAAATTTTCATAGAGTGTGTCCAGTACTGGGATGAGGTTATGCAGAGGATGGCCAAACCAAACATGACCAGGTTTAAGGCCATGAGCTTGGATGAATAGGTGGAAATGATAGATCAGTTGACTCAAGAGGCCCTGAAAGCCGGGGAAGAAATCTGAGCATTAGAAACAAAAGAGGCATGGAGAAGGGAATTTCTCTTGATAGAAGGGGAACAAAGAATCATTGATCAATTTCAAAATGACCCTGATATGATAGAGATGATGAGGATCCTCATTGATGACCCAGTTGAAAGATAAGGAGAACCAAGTGGCCTAGAGTCAATACAGTTGAAGAAACCACTAGGTCAGAAAACCCTGAAGCTCCATTACCATAGGACGAATCAACAGGGGTTTTTTCAGCTCGGCCTGAGATAGCAAGGACATCAAGGAGAAAAAGTATACCAAATCCATTTTTTGATTTAATAAACATCTATGATGATGAGGAGAGTTCAAATGTGTCCCTAGTCACTCCAGTGAAAATTGTAGAGGAGAAGGAACCTGAGAGAGCATCCACCCCAAGTCTCAATGCTTCAATCCAGATCCACCCACATAATGAGCATGAGGTAGAAAGTGATTTGGATGCTGAGCCACTTGGCATACCATCAACCCCAATGGACAGCTGAAAGGATGAGATAGGATCAGGTGGGAAGGAAGAAGAAATCCCACAACATGAAATCAACATTTCAATGGATGACTATCAAGTAAGTACCAAAAATTCCCCTGATTCCTTAGTTTTGGTCTGTACCTTGCTAGCCAATGAGAAACGACCAGAGGCTGAGCCATTGGAGCACATAGAAGAGGTTCAAGAACTCAACCTTGAACATATACACACAATTGGAAGCCTCAAAAACACTCTAACTTGGGGAGAACAACAAATCCCTAAACCGATTGATGAGGAAAACCATCATGAAGAGAACCACTAAGCAGAGGAGTCTTACATTGGATAGTTCAATCCTCATCACCATAGAGGAGAAATTGATCAGCACACAACATGCCAAAATTCTTGAGCTTATCGACGCAGTGATGGCAATCACAGATGCCTCTATGGATAGAGAAAGGAAAGATGAAGAGGAGATGGCCGCTACGCTAAAAGAGTTGGATCATCTTCCCCACTTGGAGAAATAATATCAAGACTCCACGCAAGACACGGTGTTTTTAATAAGTGAGTTCCAATATGCCTATGACAAATTCATGAGTGAACGACACCTTTTCCCTGCAGGGATAGCCAACTTCCAAGAAGACACCCTTATGGTGATCAACTTGCAAAGATGTTGAAAGATGGTACGAGAAGGCCCACCAATATGTACAAATAATTGATTACATCATCATGGTCCAAAAGGGTCAAGACGCTGAATAACATGGTATTCGGGTGTTGGGGGACTGCAACATAGATCAGATAAGGAAAGCGGTCGAATACTAGGTGGAAATGGACCAAGAACCTCAACTGGAGATCTAAGAGAAATGGGGCGATTGCGAAAGAAGTTGGGTCAAGATCAATTAGGATATTCAAGATATCGATCTCCCGAAATTCAGCTCACCTGAGGACTTTGTCGACTTGCATGGCATGGTTAAACAACATGCAAAACAAGACTCATCGTGGATTGCAGAGATAGAAAAGGTGGTGAACATGGCACTAGGTCAAGTACAATAGTTCGTGGAGAACAGATCAAGGTTTGAACAATATTACAACAGTTAAGTGTTAAAATAGTCAAGTATCAAGCACGAGCAGTAGAAATAAAGGATATCCTTTCGACCCCAATGGACCAACATAGATTCTCGTATCCCAACACATGTGAAGAACTCTATGTCAAATGGTAAGAGTATGAAAAGAGTCATCCACTTAAGTAAAACCATTTGAATACTCCTAGAAGACAGAGAGATGGAAGCTCCATGTGGCAATGTTTTGTTTTACTTAGCTTGCACTTTTGATAGTTATTTTTAGTTAATAATTTTTTATAAATAAGAGGATCGACCTTTTAGAAGAGGTCGATGGTTTTTGGCAAAGACCCTCATTTTTGGAATTGTAAAGAACTATTTTGGAACTACCTTAATTGAGAAGACTTGTTTAGGACTGGAGACAAATTTATGTTTTACATCAAAGGTGTGTGTGATTGGATCTAAGGAGGAATTACTTTTGACTTTATCACATGAATGGATGATGTAATGAGTAAGAGTTTTTGAATCTTTTGATAAGTTAGTTGATTCGATATTTTTATATATCTTGTCTCTAATGATGGAAATCAAATCATTCTATTAATGTGTGATCAATGGTTAGAGCTAAGGAAACTATTTTTCATGCCACCATTTTATTGCATGTATGTTTTTTCTTGCGATAATTGTATCTCAGTCAATAATTTAAATACCAACAAGTTAATGTATTAGTACTAGGCTTGTCACAAGTATGAAAATAATTGTCTGCAAGATTGAGAATGAGGGTTATCCCAAGCTCATCCTTCTCCAGTAGTTAAGTTTTCCCCATTTACCTAGCTAGTTTATACCAACACACATCTTTTAGCAGACCCACCTAATAAAAGAAAATACAAAAGAGAACATTTAAACTAAAGGAGGAATTTTCATAAGAAGATATCCTCTAAATCACTATGTAAATGCCATTGATTATTTGGTCGGATCGACAAATCTGGAGAACCATTCCACTATCAAATGTTGTAGAATCTAATTGGGCCTCGGTGATGGGTTTGGTTCCTTGTAATGACCCTAGTTGGATAAATGTTTAAGAAATTATAAAGTAAAACTAATTAGGGAATTAATTATGTTAACAAGGTATTAATTAAACAAAGATGATTTAATTATATTGAGTAAGTGAGTTATTAATTAATTAAAGGACATAATTGTAATTAATTAATTAATAATTTAACTACAAACTACATTTAATAACTTATGTGATGGATTCAATGGATTAATGGAATATGATATAAAATGGTAGAATATACAACAAGGGATAAAATAAGAATCCCGAGAAGATAAAATAATTAATGGGAATGGATAAGGGTAATAAAGGAGTTAGGTGAGGAGGTAAATGCGGGGGGGAGTCGGTGAAGTAGGGATAAGGAGGGGGAAGGAGTTGGAAGGGGAATGATTTGACGGGAGTTGGGGAAAATTTTGGAAGCGGGGGATTGGCAGAGTGAAATTGGGAGTGGAATTGACACACTGCACCGGGGGTTGCTGGGGGTTTTGGGCTCGGAGGACCAAGATATCCGTTGATATCCTGGGGCTAGGGAGCCAACTAGTCGGCAGGGAGGATGGTTTTGGGTAGTGTTCTAAAGGACCGGGAAGGAAGTAAGCTGCGGACAACATGAAGGATTATTAGCATCAGAGTTAAGGTATTTCTCTAAAATTTATGCATTGTTGTATTATGTTAGAAAATTTTTTATTATTCATAGTAAAATTTGAGTTATGGAAGTTACTGTTATAAATGACTGTGTTAGGAAATTACTGTCTTAGTTTATCAAAATAAATGGATGTAAAATTAAACCCAGCCATTACATTTGGTATCAGAGCCCTGGTTCAAATCTGGAACCGAGGGCCTAAATAAGGGGTAGTTTTTATGTGTACATTCTTTTGAGAAAAAAAAACTCCAGCCACGCTTAACTCCTACAAACAAAACATGAGAAATGGCATTAGACCGTAAAAAGAAACTTAAGATAAAAACCAGTTGAACAATATTACAGCCAACGGGAATATGAAAATAGATAGGGTTTTTATTTTTTTTACTTCCTATCTTAATGGTTGAGATATCACTTCTGTTTATGTGGACAATTGCATTTCTATTTTTATAGCAGCCAAAAGAAAAGAGACGTATATTGCTTCTGTTTATATCGACAATTATATTTTAATTTTATAACAGTCAAAAGAAAAAGATTTTATGAGATTTATAATAATAATAGTTTTTATAATTGAATGTAAACATAGAAAAATATACGGAGAACTACGTGTGCATCTCGTTGTTACCATTCTGATCCATATGCTAGAAGACATGCACTATCTGAAGCCATAAATTATCTACAGATATCTCTAAAACCACATCTCGTGGCATAGAACAAATTAAGTTTCCTCCTAACAAAAATGAATTTACTTCTATTATAGAAATGATTTAGGGTAATATTAGGGTTTTAAGAGGTGTAATATACACTAAATGCATATAAAACTGCAGAGCTAATTCAAATGCAAAATCTAAAAAAGTTGAATAGCTATTTCTATGTTTAAATGCTATGCAGTTATAGAACGATGTTCAATGGAGCACAAACATAGAAACAACTCACAGATAACTCACAGATTTATCATTTCACAACGGTATTAAAGACCCATCTCTCTGGTGCGGCATCAACATCCAAACTAAGCTTCTATCAAAACCAATCGTCTGCAGCTGGTCTCCTCAGCAATCTACTCAAACTCCATGCTGGATTCCAGATCTTTAATTAGCTAGAGAAAAATAGTAAATATGTTGAAGATGCTTTGTGCAAAAAAAAAAGCATAAGACTTCGATGGAGAGAGGGATCTGGACACATTGTTGCTTTCTTCTGCCATACTTGTCCAAATGACAACTTAAACTGGGCATGAAATTTATTTATAAGCTAGTAGCGGTTTGGTTACATTCGCTGTAAGCCAAATATTGCTAAATCTGCCTCCGTTGTCTGTATGTTATTTACCAGTCCATTTCAAACCACTCTCCAATTCATTCAATTTGAAGATTAAGTGAATTTTGGACATCTCCAACATGAAGAATATGAGAGCCCAATGCCAACTTCTTCACACCAATCTCATCCACAACACTCAGATCTTTGCACACGTCAATGCTAAATTGCACTCTTTCTGTGGCTCCCGCGCCGACATGGACCTTTCTGAAGCCGAGAAGGCTCTTCTGTGGAGACCTGTGAATCGCAGGAGGACTGGAGAGAAAGAGAACAACATGCCCTCCATCTATGCTTCCCGTGTTATGCACGTCCAGATGAAGGTCAAAGAGCAATCCCTCGTACTTGGTGTTCTCCACGTGGACAGAAGCGCAGGAATTGTTCATTCTATAGCATGACCTAAGTTGGCTTTCATGAAGGGACAATGAAACCAGCTCTGGTGCATGGACCAGAGAATGAGATAATGTTGTGCAGCTCAATCCAAAACCAAATGGGTATACTAATTTCCCTGTGTAAAATCTGTAAGTTCGTCCCGAGTAACTTGTGCATTCTGTGGCGATTTACCCACAACTTGAGCAACCATTTTCCAATCACAGGCAGAAAATATCTTCCATGACCGAAGGAAACTGGAACACACAGCTTGATCCGGATAGGGCTCCTGCATCAACCCTGAAAGATCTGTCTACAGAAAGTGGAAACCCTTGAAGCCGCCTTAGTTCATGGTTATATGCCTTGCAGTGGCAGCACGAGTAGCAAAATTAGGAGCTGATCTACTTGATCGCTAACAACCAGACCAACACCAATGCCAAAAGCAGAGGAGAGAGGCGAGAGGCTGCAGAGGAAAGAGGCGGAAGTGAGGATGCGTAGGGTGGAAGAGACAATTGTTTGGTACTGAGAGCCGGAGGCTGGTCATGTGGGCCTCATGCCAAAGACCGACCTTAGAGGCTGCTAGATAATGCCTTGTTTTTTTTTTATAATTAAACTTTCATTTGAATAATTAATTTTATTTATTTATTTTGATTAAATTTTAGTTTTTTAATTTAAATTCACACGGTATTATTTAAAAATAAATAAAATAAATAAATAAATAAATAATAAAGTATAATAAAGTAAATCTTTAATAATATTTTATTAGTTTAACTTTAAATAAAGTTTAATTTTATTAAAAGTTAATAAAATGTTAGTTAAGTTTGAGTAATATAGGGCTAAGAAAAAAAAAAATTATGGAGTCTGTGAGGATCGAACCCCGAACTTCCCCACCGGTCAAGTCTTTACAAAGTCCGCCCTACCAACGCGCCATGCGTTGTTTCTTTTACAATAATTTCACAATTAAATACTTTAACTGTCATACCCAAGACCACATGCCAAGCTATCAAGCGCCTTTTAGAGCCATACAGGTCACATGCCAAGCTATCAAGCGTCAAAGACATAAATGGAGGAGCCTACAAAGGGACGTATGTGCTCAACGCGGCGTCTTAAGAAGAACACTAATGCCGAAAAGTACATAGCGCTGGTGTACGCATATCGGCGTAAATTAATAAACATAAGGTCGGGAGTCATTTTTAATCAAGTTGTAAGCGTAAATTAAAAGGGATCAGACTAGGACAAGCGGGAAGGAGGCGGCATATGCACTAGGAGCGTAAGCATAGGAAGTGGCGAGTGAGGCGCAAGGCTAACATAGCTATAGGGAAAAAAACCAATAGTTGTTTTCGTAGGGGCGAAGAAACAAATATTAGATGCTTAAACCTAACCCTAACCTATCCAATCCCCTAATGGAGTAACGTTTGTTTACAGACAAGTAAAGAAAACTTACGACTAACCTTGTTTCTAGTTTGAGTAGCACCAATTTGAAACATCCTGGAACTCACCCTGAAAACTTTGGTGGATGCAGGTAAAAGCATACAGGATGGTCAGTACTCGAAGGGGTCAAGGAAGGGGAGCGTCATCGCAAGCACCGCCAACATTGCCAGCGCCACCACCACCATCGCCCGAACTAGCCCTCATACTGTGCTCGTTGGAAGCCATCAACAAGACTTTAAAAGAGCGACAACCGGTAGGGACTGAAGTGGAACCCCCACCATCTGGAACGGGTAATCCAGAAGCGTCAAGGGATTTAGGGGGAGGACCTCCACCTGAAGACATCACACGAGAGTTGCAGAAGATCAAAATTTCGGAGTTTGCCGGAGGTCGCACCAGTGAACGCGTGGAAGCATGGTTGGAAGGCATGACCAGGTGTTTTGCCTTAAGGGACTATGCGTCCAACTCAAAGGTGAAGATCACCATTTTTCAGTTAAGGGACAACACCTTGAACTAGTGGGGTAACCTGGAAAGACAACTGCACCTTACCCCAGACACAGTATCTTGGGAACTTTTTGAGGAGAGGTTCAGGAGGAAATATCTACCGGTGTACTACGAGGAACAACAGGCTGGGGCATTTCATGCCTTAGTACAGGGAAACAAAATGGTAGAAGAATATGAGATCAGGTTTATGGAACTGGTCAAATATGTGTCGTATATGGATAGTGACTAGCGACAGGCAGAGCGCTTCATTTATGGGTTGAACCCAAAGATTAAAGCTATGGTGAGGATGTGGAAGCCGTCTTCAGTAGCGGAGGTGGTGGAAAATGTGTGTTACATGGAATAACATATGAACTTAGTCGGGGGTGCAAGATCAACATTTCCGCATCGCCCTGGATTCGTAGGAAAGGCCCCAAGGACATTTCCTAGGGGAGGGGGCTCAAGGCCACTGCCTTATGGTAACAGATTCACGCCAAGGACAGTAGCTATAGGGATTTCAATGGCAGCGAGTGCAACATCTCGTTCATCGCCAACGGTGCAGATAGGACCACGACCATCTCAGGGAACAGTGAGCAGGGGCAGGGGTTCCAGGGGAAGGAACTCATTTCAAAGACAGACACATAACAATTCACAGGTTCAATCTGGTGTTACCTGTTGGGGGTGCGGGGGACCCCATTACCAGCGTGACTACCCAGAGTTACAATCAGGGTTCGTGCATAAAGAAGGAAAGGCGTCGATGGGGAGAGCAAGTAGTAGCCACCATATTTACGCAGCAGTTAATAACTGCCAGGCTGAACATCAATCCACGGTGGTGGAGTCATCAGGTACGCTAAATCATATCAATGTTAAGATTTTGTTTGATTCTAGTGCGACAGATAGTTTCATTTCACCATCTTCATTAGAAAAGAGTGGGTTGGCAGCCTACGAGCACGATGACTTTAAACAAGTCGAGATGGCTTCGGGGGGAAAACAAGCAGTAGGACCTAGTGTCGATAATTGTATAGTATACCTGGGAGTGTGTACTACCAGGTTGAAAGTATACATCACTGCTCTTGGGGCATACGACCTAATCATTGGAATGGATTGGTTAGCAGCTCATCGAGCTTTGGTAGATTTCTTCGCAAAGAGGGTGCTTTGTGTCGATGATGAAGGAACACCAATAGAGATCCAGGGTGTACAAAGAAAAGTGTCGCTACACTTTATATCCACTATGAAGGTTAAGCGATGCTTGAGGTAAGGGTGTCAACTTTATGTAGTGGAAGCAGTGAATGAAAGTAAGGGACCCTCATTGGATGAGTATCCGGTATTGTCAGAATTTCAAGATGTTTTACCAAATGAGTTACCAGGGTTACCTCCTGAGAGGGAGCTTGATTTTACCATTGAGCTAAAACCTGGTGCAGAACCAATTTCCAAGACTCCGTATCGGATGACAGCGCCAGAACTTTGTGAGTTGCAAATGCAGTTGAAGGAGTTACTGGA
>ML778777.1:81960-116442 GCA_009831015.1 Picea engelmannii | reverse complement strand
TATTGAACCGAACAATTGTAATTAAACGAATTCTCACACAATTAATTGATTGTTGTCTTTTATAAAAGACTAGTCTTGCTGACTGGATTGGATGCATACATAAAATACTAAAGGATGACAATTGTGATTATTAGTACGTGCACGATATTTGCATGTACTAGCTACACATGCATTTTTTGTACATATACACTAGTATGTATGAGCTTTCTTGACTTACTTACTGATAATGTCAGTTACTTGTTATGAAGGTGTGAACCATGCTCTCTTCCGTTGTACCATAAGATACCTTAACTTCGGGACAAAGTTTCCTGAAGGGTGGGTGTATGTAATGACCCTAGTTGGATAAATGTTTAAGAAATTATAAAGTAAAACTAATTAGGTAATTAATTATGTTAACAAGGTATTAATTAAACAAAGATGATTTAATTATATTGAGTAAGTGAGTTATTAATTAATTAAAGGACATAATTGTAATTAATTAATTAATAATTTAACTACAAACTACATTTAATAACTTACGTGATGGATTTAATGGATTAATGGAATATGATATAAAATGGTGGCGTATACAACAAGGGATAAAATAAGAATCCCGAGAAGATAAAAGAATTAATGGGAATGGATAAGGGTAATAAAGGAGTTAGGTGAGGAGGTAAATGCGGGGGGGAGTCGGTGAAGGAGGGATAAGGAGGGGGAAGGAGTTGGAAGGGGAATGATTCGACGAGAGTTGGGGAAAATTTTGGAAGCAGGGGATTGGCAGAGTGAAATTGGGAGTGGAGTTGACACAGTGCACCGGGGGTTGCTGGGGGTTTTGGGCTCGGAGGGCCAGGATATCCATTGATATCCTGGGGCCAGGGAGCCAACTAGTCGGCAGGGAGGACGGTTTTGGGTAGTGTTCTAAAGGAGTGGGAAGGAAGCAAGATGCGAACAACAGGAAGGATTATTAGCATCAGAGTTAAGGTATTTCTCTAAAATTTATGCATTGTTGTATTATGTTAGAAAAAAATTTATTATTCATAGTAAAATTTGAGTTACGGAAGTTACTATTATAAATGACTGTGTTAGGAAATTACTATCTTAGTTTATCAAAATAAATGGATGTAAAATTAAACCCATCCATTACATTCCTACTATTGAGTTAAGCGGATTTAGAACCCCTCAACACACAGGTATTCCAAAAGAAGACAAACACCTTTAGTAACCACTCACACAACCAAATCAAAGATCAACATACCAATGTTTTGACGTGGTAAAACCCCTATGGGGAAATATCCACAACCCAAACCAATGTGGCCACTTGGAGTAGTTTATTAATGAAAAAGAAAAAGATTATAGAGAGATTTTACAAGAGAGTTTCTCACAATCGATCATCGGCAAATGACCCTCCATGCTCTTTAAATAGAGATCATGGGCCAATCGGGTGTTAAGACACAGATCAATGGCCATTAATATCGAGGATAATATGAACCATCAAATCACTCTATGTCATGAACATTTCATGACCAACAGATTTCCTAACTACAAATGCATACTATTGCATACTAAAGAAACACATTTTTACCTAATGACACATCAAACCAAGTATATCTTAACTAACTCCTAAGTGTCTAAATATCCTAACATCCTCCCTTAAGAACAACTTGGGATAGGATTGAAGGATTTACAATAGTGACAAATTAGGAGAAGGAAGGAGGCATTACAGCCTATCCCCCCTTAATGATAACTTCCTGAACTCCTAACATAGATCGAAGTTTGGAAAACTTTGCTTCTGTAAGGGAGTTTGTGAAAATGTCCGCAACTTGATCTTCTGTAGGGAAAAAGAGAAATTCAATCACTTGATCATGAATGATATTTATGATGAAGTGGGTGTGTAGCTCGATGTGTTTTTTGTGTTGATTTTGAATTGGGTCTTTGGCGAGCTTGATGGCACTCTGATTGTCACACCAAAGGCTGGTTGGATGTTGTTGTTGGAATCCAAATTCTGAAAGGATCTGTTGAAGCCACAAGGCTTCCTGACTTGCATTTACCACTACTTGGCACTCTTCTTCTACTAAAGAAAGTGAGATATCCTGTTGTTTCTTATAGGACCAAGTGATAGGTCCTGAACCAAGGCTGAAAACATAACCTACAATAGAATTTCGATCATCAGGGCTACTGACACAATCTGAATCAGTGAAACCAACCAATAAAGGAGTCCCCTCTGAAATGTAATGTATCCCGAACTGAATTGTACCACAGACATAGCAAAGTATCCCTTTAGCTTATTTCTAATGGCTTTGATGGGGTGTTTTCATATACCGGGCAACAAGACCAACAACAAAGAAAATACCAGGGCATGTATGAGTCAAGTATAAGAGGCTACCAACTAACTGATGATACAAGGTAGCATCAACTTTAGGAGAAGTACAAGTGACAATAATCTTGACTCCATACTGGAAGGGAGAAGGAGCTAGTTTATAATCATCCATGTGAAAGTCACGAAGAAGGTCACAAGCATACTTATACTGGGAAAGAAAAAATAGTGCAAAAGAAATAGTGCAAAAATCTTAAGTCTATCATTTCAAATTTCTTCTTAAGGTTGGTTTTCACATGGTTTAAAAGTTTTGAGTCAGTACTAGTAAGGATAAGGTCATCAACATAAAGGACAAGGATTATGAGATGGCTTCCTACTTTATCGGTATAGACATTAGGATCAGAATGGAATCTAGAGAATCTGGTGTCAATAAGAAATTTGTTCATTTTGGCATACCAAACTTGGGGAGCTTTCTTAAGACCATAAAGAGATTTCTTAAGGCAAAAAACAAGGATAGAATCATTTTGGACATAGCCAGGAGGTTGTTCCATGTAGATTTATTCTTGCAAATATCCATGCAAGAAGGCAGATTTAGCATCCATCTGATGGACCTCCCATTTATGTGAGGAAGCAAGGGAAAGAAAAAGGCAGATGGAATTCATTTTGGCTACAGGGGAAAAGGTTTCATTATAGTAAATTCCTTAACCTTGGGAAAATCCTTTGGAAACTAACCGAGCCTTGTGTCTTTCAACACTTCCATCTAATGAATACTTAGTTCTGTAGACCCATTTACATCTGACAATTTTTCTTCCTTTTGGAAGAGGTACAAGATCCCAAGTATCATTTTCCATTAAAGAACGATACTCTTCATTCATTGTTGTATCCCAATCTGGATGACATGAAGCTTCTGCAAATGTCTCTTGATCATGAGTCTCTGAAACTTGAGCCAAAAGAGAAGAGGCTCACTGGAACTATGAACGTGTTCAACATTGATATGAAGGATCATCGACAAGACCATCAGTTGCTTCTCATGTTGAATGGACCCATATAGGAAGCGATGGAATTAGTGTTGGTCCAGGTTCAAAGGACTCATCTAGAGGAAGGTGAGCAAGAGGAGGTGGATTTCCATCCTCACTGTCATCATCTAAAGAAGAAACTAGAATAGGAATAGAAGAAGGCACAAACTCCGAAGATGGCTCGCAGGTCGAAGAAGGCACAATCATCGAATTAGGCTCCCAGGCCAAGAGATTTTCATCAAATTTAACATCTCTTCTAATAACAATTTCATTACAATGTGGTTGAAGAAGTCTATAACCTTTGAAATATTCAGAATAACCAAAAAATATACACTTCTCACTTTTAGGCTGCAATGATTTCCTTTTCTCATCAGGAATGTGAGCCCATGCTATACTGCCAAATACACGGAAGTGACTTACATCTTGTTTAATTTTAGTCCAAGCTTCTTCCGGTGTTATATTTTTAAGATCCTTTGTGGGAGTGTGATTGACTATGTAATTTTCACAGTTAATTGCTTCCGCACAATACTTTAGACTTAATCCCTTAGATTGGATCATATAATTAGCCATTTCTTTTAATGTGCGGTTCTTTCTCTCAGCAACACCATTTTGTTGTGGTGTATATGGAATAGTGTGTTGCATTTGGATTCCCTATGTAGTGCAGTAACTTGTAAAATTATTTTTCACATATTCACCTTCATTATTTGTTCTTAACTTTTGAATTTGATGTCTAGATTACTTTTCTACAAGGGCCTTGTAGGCCAAAAACTTGTCAAAAACTTTGCTCTTAAGTTTTAATAAGTAAGCCCAAGTACATCTGGAAAAATAATCAATGAAAGTTAAGAAATACTTGCAACCGAAAAAAGAAGGAGAATAAAGCAGACCACACAAATCACTATGAACAAGCTGCAAAGGGCCCGAGGTGTGCCAAGAGGCACGTTTTTCAAAATTGTCCCGATGATGTTTTTCGAGAACATAACCGACACAAACACCATCTCTTCATGAAACAGGAGGAAGACCAGTCACCATCTATTGATTACATATTTGTTGCAATGAACGATAGTTTATATGACCAAACTGCTCATGCCAAAGTTTTCTCAAGTCATCGCTATGAGCAACAAAAACTGATGAAAAATATGATGACCCAAAGATGTCAAACTTGTATAAACTAGTAATATCATCAGCAATTCCAGTTGCAATAACATGCTTAGGATCTTTTAGATCCTTGATTACAACTTGGTGAGGTGAAAACTCTACTATTTTACTTTCACCTGAATGAGTGATTTGATATACTGATAGAAGGTTACAAGAAAGACTTGGAACACATAATACATCATTGAAATGACCATTATCTACTTGAATTGTTCCATATCCTACAACATTAAGATATCTATCATCACCAACAAATATTTTCTTGGTGTTACATTAATTTAGTGTAGAAAATATGTCTTTATCCTTAGCCATATGATAAGATGTTCCAGAATCAATAAGCCACTCATCAGACGAAGAAGTAGAAGTTGTATTGAAGGAGAAACCAGAAGTAGAAAGTGCATTTCCATGAGAAGAAGAATAAGAAGTAGAATCAATATTGATGTTGTGCTTCTTCATCACCGCTTCTAAAGATGCCATTTTCTTGAAATATTTGGACTCATCATGACCATCTTTATCACAAAAGTTGCAAGGTCTGTCAGTCTTCTTATTTTTATATTTTTCTCCTTTGTCACCATTAGGAGCTGAAGTTGTCTGAGTGGGTTTGGGACCCTTAGGTTGCTTGTTGTTGTAGCGAGGATGTTGCTTCTTGGGATACTTGGTTTTATCTTTCTGTTGGGAAACTAAGGTTTTATTGGAGGTACTTGCAGTGATGATCACTCCAATTTGTACAAGATTATCTTCTTCTCTAATCAAAGCAACACAAAAGGACTCAAGAGTGGGTTTTTGATAAGATTTCCCTAGAGCCTCTCTCATGGCATAAAAGGTAGATACAAAAACATAATATGCACTACCTAACATAGAAAAAATAAGATAGATGCAATGCTCTTCCTCCATTTTTATCTCACACTCTTTACATAAAATTCTGAGTGTTTTAAACTTAGATAGATAGTCTCCAAGGCAAGAAAAATCACTTGGACTTAAGGTCAGTATTTGATTTTCTAACTTTTGTGCTCGAATAATATTGAATTTGTTGGAGAAATTTATATTTTTGACACACTAGTTCAGTGGGAGTTAACTGACTAGTTCTATTTTAGACTTTCTATTTTTACCATCACTATTATGCATGCACGCATTCCTAAGGAAAGATAACCGCTTGATTGTTTTTCTTAATTATGGAATGTTTTTCCCTATATATGAGTGTATTCCACTCATTCATTGTATCATATTGATCATGATCTATGTATCAATCATCAACTCATTGGAGTAGTGTGAATATATTTTCTTATTCTTTCATATTGAATCTCTCTTCCTTTATTGATAAGATTTGTTTGTACTTTCTTTAGCTAGATCTCCTGTGCAGGTTTCCATGAAACACTAACATGGTATCAGATCTATGCTTCTTGGAGCAAGCCAGACAAGCCAAAGAATAAGGAAAATCGGGGTTTCGGTGAGATAAATCTGTGGTCGTAACTTTCATCAGTTATTCCTCCCAAAATATTACGTTTTGGAGGAAATGGCCAGTGATGAAAGTAAATCGGTCCATTTTGGAAGTGGGTTTTCCAACCGTTTGGCGAGATTCTTAACCATTTTCTCAGAAAGTAGGCCGCAAGATAGCCTCTTGAAACTGATATGAATCCATGGTCATACCTTTCTACATTCATTTCTCCCAAAATATTACATTTTGGAGAAAACAACCCACTTGAAAAGTAAATCGTCCCATTTTGGAAGTGGGTTTTCAACCGTTTGGCGAGATTCCTCACCGTTTGATCAAAAAATTGAGAGTAAATTTTTAGGGGTTCCTAGAAACAATGGGAGAGATGGATATGACAACTATTATACAATCAAACTTGGTGATAATCCTCACACCATACAATTATTTTTATTGGAATCCCAAGGTGACATTCCAACTCAAAAGAAAATGACTATATAATTTGACAATGGCGACATAAACAAAAACTACATCAGCGATTGAGAAGATGAGATGGATGAACCATAAGGATGAGGCCACTGGACTACTTCTTGAGTTAATCTCCATTGATTTATGGTTTCATGTTGCTGCATGCAAGACTCCAAATGAGATATGGACCACCTTGGAAGGACTCTTTGGAAAGCAGGATGAGATGCGAGGTCATATGTTTGACATAGAGTTGAATACCTTAGACCCTAAAAGTTTTGATAATATACAATATTTTTTTACTAAATTTAAATATTTGCTATTAATCTTGGGTGAATGTGGTATTGATAAGTCTACACAAGAGAAACAACTTATTCTAACAATCTTGGCCAAGCTAGGACCAGAATACGTTGTATATGTCTCCAATTTCCATTCTGGCAGATGTCTTTTTGGAACAAATTGGAAAATGCCTACGTTGGATCAGTTCATTGAGTCTCTTACACAAGAGCAGACAAAACTCATATAGATGGGCCTCATGAAATATTCCAAAGAAGATGCACTCACCATGCATGATGGAAAAGATTCATACAATAAAAAATTGAAGCAGTAACGAAAGGAGTTATTACATCTAGAGTCAAAGAAGGAGGGATATTCCAAACCCTTCAAGGATTCTTCAGGTTCCAAAGATTTCCAAATTCCAAAGGGAAGAAGAAGAAGGGAAAAAAGTGCACATATTGCAATAAACCGAATCATGAAGAATCCACATGCATGAAGAAGAAGATCGATCTTATGACATAGGTACTTCAGAGGAATAACCTTGGAGACTTCATTCTTGAAGGAGCCAAGAAGAAGAAGGAAGAAGACCATGCAGTTAAGAAAGGTAATCATCATGCTATGGTTGCAATTAATTCCTCATCTAATTCATGGATTATAGATTCTAGTGCATCACATCATATGGCAGTGAAAGAGGAAGTTTTCTCTTCTTTGAGTCCATGCTCAAGACCCCCTATTCTCATGGGGGATGATACACCAGTAGCAGTAGTAGAATAAGGGAGAGTGGAACTCCACAATGGCAGTTTTGAGACTATTCTACATGTTCCAAAGATTTCTATGAATCTGTTCTCAGTTTATCAGATCGCTCAAAATGGTAAAAAGGTTGAATTTACATCAGATTCAGTTTCAGTAATTGACATTCATGACAATTCCATCATTGCAATTGCTGAGGTGGATCACAAGTCAAGGTTGTATAAATTCACTAAGTTTTCTGACGATGAATCCTCTATTCTACTTACACATAAGGAGAGTAATTTTCATGCACCTCCAGTGCAACATGCATATACTCTTGTTCTTCCATCAGTTTTAGACATCATAGATGATTCCATACACTCATATTCTGTACATGGAAATAAGTAGGTAGTACATCCAGATAAGAAGCCAACACCAAAGCTTCATCATATTCCCAAGAAGGCACATACCACACTTCAAGTAGTAGGAAACCTTGCAGGGAATCCATTGGATTTGAGGATGACTCGATCTCAGCATGAGGAGCCTTCTCACGTACTTTCATCTTTAGAACCTATGATGCCCATGCATTTCTATTTGGTTCAATCTACTGATCCACATAACTACAATAGGGTTGTGGGAAATCCATTATGGCAAGCAGCCATGCAAAAGGAGTATGAATCACTCCTACAAAACCAGACTTGGAATCTGGTTCCACGTCCACCAAAAAGGAATATTTTTAGGAGAAGATGGGTCCACAGGATCAAGAGGTACAAGGTCAAATAGGTTTCCAAAGGACTTCATCAGATCCATAAATATTTCTACATCTTCACGAAGACTTTTAGTGAGCAGAAGTTTCAGACTTTGCAAGATCGTCTTGTAGTGAAGAACACAGTTGTCTAGTAGTTGTTATTTTCTTTTTTTGATACATTATATTTTGAGGGGGGGGTTTGTTCCTACGTGGTTTTCCCTCTTTCCTCACTTTTATTCAGTGTTCATTAGTTTCATTGTACATGACTACCTAAAATGGCCTAGTAGTCGGGACTCATTGTTTACTCCATAGTGATGTTCAAGGGGGTGTTGGAGAAATTTCTATTTTCAACACACTAGTTCAATGGGAGTTAACTGACTAGTTCTATTTTAGAATTTATATTTTTATCATCACTATTATGCATGCATTCTTTCCTAAGGAAATCTAATTTCTTGATTTCTTTTCTTAATTATGGAATGTTTTTTCCTATATATGAGTGTATTCCACTCATTCATTGTATCATATTGATCATGATCTATGTATCAATCATCAACTCATTCGAGTAGTGAGAATATATTTTCTTTTTCTTTCATATTGAATCTCTCTTCCTTTCTTGATAATCTTTGTTTTTACTTGCTTTAGCTAGATCTCTTGTGCAGGTTTCCATGAAACACTGACAAAGTTTACCAAACACATATTCAATCTTTTCCCAAGCTTCTTCGGGGTCATCAATTTATTTAAGGTGGAACCTTAAATCAGGAGAGATGGGCATTCTGATTATTCTATGTGCTTCGTCATTCCTATTATCCCATTTGAATTTCTTATCATCATCAGTGGGTTATCTTTCATTTCCCAAGGTAATCCGGTACAAGCATTTACTTCTTAATAAATCTTCCATATGAAATTTCCATTGGAAGTATTTGGTGTTAGTAAGAAAAATATTACTGGAAGAATCCATATTAAATGTGTAGATAATATGGATATAAAAACTTAAATTGATTTTTTGGATGGAAAGATATTGAAAATTTAGGCAGTTTAAAAAAAAATGGCACTGAAAACAGACTTTGGATGTGAGAGTTATGCCATTTTCAAAAAAGGCATAAACGGTAACCAAAGGACCACATGGTGGTGTAAGTTGCTTTATGAAATGACCCACTTTTATAAAGAGAAGTGGGGATCACTTTTACAATGAAGTTACTTCATGCAAAATAAATAACTCTAAAATAAAATATTAAAGTTATTTATAGTGATTCACTTTTATACTTGAAGTGAAATACACTTTACAATTTTAGCATGAACTTTTTCAAAAAAAAGTAGCAAAAGAGAGACTTGAACTCAATACCTCTTACTTAATAACGAAAATTTTAACCAAATGGTCTAGAAAAACATATTGTATTGTTTCACAAGAGGATTGGGGGTGTTGTTGTTGTTGTTGTGGAAGACATCCTCAGAGAGCGTGCTAAAAAAAATTATTTTCACACAAGAAATAAATTTCGCTTCTTGATGACAAGGGTTAGATCTCAATTATCTTACCCAGAAGATGCACCTTTTCCTATTTGTTTTTGATTTTCTGAGATCACACAGGGTGCAGGGAAAAGAGCATACATGAATCTAAAAGAGTAGAAACCCAAAAAAAAATAATATAAACCGAAATATAACCAAAATAATACTCTATAAAAAAATTAAAAAATGTGTATTCAGGCTTTATACCTTTGGATTTGACTGAAATGGTCGTATCTTGGGAAAACATAAACCTTTTCGAGTGAAAAAAAAAAGTGTTCCTGGCTGAAATGAGTGCTCCAGACATAATGGAATAGTTCTCTCAGCCCAAAAATGTATGTAAATGATAGAAAATGGAGATGTGGCCCCTCGGCTTCACGATCTCGATCTATAACATGAGTGGGTCTTCAAACAGGCTCTGATACCATGTTCGAAAACACCAATATTCCAACAGAGGAAAAACATCTTCAACAACAACTCACACAAGAAGATCAAATATCAACACACCAATGTTTTGACGTGGTAAAACCCCTATGGGAAAACATCCACGACCCCAGCCAACACGGCCACTTGGAGCAGTTTATTAATGCAAAAGAAAAAGATTACAGAGAGATTTTACAATATATTTTCTCACAATTGATCATCGAAAAATGACCCTCCATGCTCTTTAAATAGAGATCATGGACCAATCAGGTGTTAAGCCACATATCAATGGTCATTAAGATCAAGGAGAATATGAACCGTCGGATCACTCTATGTCGGGAACATATCGTGACCATCGGATTTCCTAACTACAAATGCATACTAAAGAAGCACACTAAGAAACACACTTTTACCTAATGACACATTAGACCAATTATATATTAACTAACTCCTAAGTGTCTAAACATCCTAACAAATTTATCATATATCCTTTGAAAATTTAAATCATTTTGTCTAGCTATGAACCTTTTTTTTGTATTCTTCAAATGGAAATAATTTCCCTTTGTCAGTCTAAGCTTAACGCAGTCCCATATTTATCAATTTATCAAATATTTTGGTGAAGAAATCAACATCTCTCTTCATACTAACTCATTTATCTTTAGTTGTCTACAACAAATCTATTTTAGTAAAAATTCTTTCAGCTTCCATGACCATTTTTTTCCTATCTTGAATGCCTTTTCTTTTGAGTATTTCACTGGAATTTGAATTTAGGAACCTAATGATTTGGGTAGCAACCTAAGGTCTTGTTNGGGGGGGGGGGGCGAGGTTGAATCAATATGAGCACTTTTACCACTTTTAGCCACAATATATAAACTCCAACTTTATCAAAAATATATCATCAATGTATCATCTATGATTGCATTCAATATATCATGAGCATACAAACATAAGAAACATCACATCATATCAAATACACAATACACTAGAATTTACATGGAAACCCACATGGGAGAAAACCATAGAATTATTTCTTATATATTGTAAAGAATACATTCATTGGAAGTGTTATCACATAAAGTTACCCAGGGTCATAGTTGACAGCCATAGGTGTAGGCAAGCAGGAAAATAGGCAAGTGCAGTTCACAACAATAGAGATCCCCTGCGTAGTTAAGTTTAACTCCATATATAATTGTGGATGGAAGGTCCCCATAGTTGGGAGGCAGATAGAACTTTGGCAGGGGTGCTAAGCTAGATGACACTCCCAGATCACGGATCGCGGCTAAATCAATGAACACCAGCCATTTCAGCACCAAAAACTGCACAGGCGTTAAAACGCGAAGGGCGGGCCGAAATCCAAACCACAGTTTTGTGGGGTGGCTACATGGCGAGAAGAATTGCATTTCAGGCCTGAAAGATGTGTGGGTCCAAACCTCTTTCGACGGTCCCAAAATCACGTTCTCTTACATCGTCATATCAAACAATGACACCTAGCCACCCCTTAATGGAAAAATCACATCTCGATCCTGAGGAGGGTTCAACCAATGAACGATGATTAAGTTTTGCACCAAATCCATGAGCAGTACATGGTCACCCCCTAGTCATCAAGTCGCTTCTCTGATCCCAATGAAGATCTAGTTAATAAAAAAAGGGGACTAGTAGTTGAAACCTCAGCTCAGTCCATAAATGGGAAACATGAAAGTTGTGGCCAAAGAGACAGAACTGTTAGCCCAAGGTACCACAGAGGGAAGTTGCTCCAACAGACCCATGTCGATCTGAATTTCCTTCTGATAGAAGAACAACCCATATTGACCAGAGCTTGTGTCTGATAGGAGAATGCACACGTAGTCTGACAAAAGAATGGTGCAGGTGAAACCATTGAATGATATAGCCAGGTCACACTCCTGACAGTTGTGGACTATTCAGATTATAAATAGATCAATTTAGATTTTGTATAAGGGGGGTTATTTTCATGAGTTGGAGATCCGAGAGAGTTTCAAGAACAGGGCTCTGTAATTTTTCAGTTTGTATTTCTGAGGGCTTGGATTATAAATATATGTTATTGAATATTCCTTTGAATCATTTTTATCAAACCGTCTTCTTAGTTTACACATTGTTTCTGTTTTCCTTCTTATATGAATGTAATCTCTTTGATTTATGGATTCCTGAGGTGATGGAGGATATGTTTCTATCATGCCCATCTTTCATGGTTCATCAAATATTTTCTGTTTTTCTTAGTGTCTAGATGTAATTTTTCTGATTTATGGATCCCTGAGGTGATGGAGGATTTGTTGCTATCATGCCCATTTTTCATGGTTCACCATATATTTTATGTTTTCTTCTTTTCTGGATGTAGCATCTCTCTGATCTATGGATTCTTGAGGCGGTAGAGGATCTGTTGTTATCATGCCCATTTTCCATGGTTCATCACTCATACATTTTTATGTCTTCTTTCTTCTCATCACCACATAAATCCCTTTGTTTGATAGGCAGTTTAAATGCCTTCCTTATTCACGATACTTATGAATCCATAGCCCAATGGTCCTAAACTGATATGCAGTTACTTATGTTATCTTTTCCTCTCCCTACAGTCTCGTTGATCCACCTACTCAAACCATTTTAATCCTTTTACTTTTATTTTGATGGGTACTGGGCTTATCCTCTTGCAGTCTGAGGGTGACTCTCAGTGCCAATAGGAAGAACCAAATTCTGAATTCTCCAGTTACAACAGGAAAGAGGCTAAAACCCCCTATTTCTAGGCTCCAACCTAAAGGAATCTACCACTTCTTGAATTATATGGCCCCAACCAGAAGGACACTACAACCCCCTTATTCTCGGGCTCAAACCTGAAGGAAGCTCCAACTCCCTATGTTCTCCAACACCAAATGGAAGGATGCTACAAACCCCTTTCCTTGCCCCATCCCACCACCCAGAAATATAAGTGTAGACCAAATTGTCACTATGACAATTACTACCACTGTCACTTCCATTATCATTGTCACTACCACAGTGACTGTCATTACCACTTTCACATCAACCTATCACTATCAACATATCACTATCAACCTATCACTATCAATCTATCACTGTCAACATGTAATTGTATCCAATCTGTCACTTCAACCTGTCACTATCAACCTATCACATCAACCTATCATTGTCACTGATACACAACATCAATGAAAATAGATCCACAATAACCAAGAACACCTCTCAACCAGATGCTCAAGCATCACCAACATATGCCTCTACCAATCATGTACCAACATCACCAACATATGCCTCTACCAAGAATATACCAATATCACCAACATACCATCACAATATATGTGTCTCAATCATGTACCAAAACATCAATGATAAGCGACCAACCATACACCTCAAACATATTCCAAACCATGTACCATGTATCAACCATGTACATAAACACCTTTACCATACCATGTAACAATCATGTGCCATACCATGTATCAATAAATTACATCAACCATGTACATAAACCTATACCATACCATGCATCAACCATGTACCATGTACCAATCATGTACATCAACCATGTATATCAACCTATACCATACCATGCCTCAAGCATGTACAACACCAAGTACATCAACCATGTACATAAACCTATACCATACCATGCATAAACCATGTACCATGTACCAATCATGTACATCAACCTATACTATACCATGCCTCAAGCATGTACAACACTAAGTACATCAATCATGTACTATATCAAGTACATCAATGATGTATCGTCTCATGCATCAACCATGTACCATATCATAATATATCATCAATGAAGTGCCTCAATCATAACCAAGATAGCCACAATACCAAGATACCAATATAGCCAAGATGTGCTACTAATCAATGTACCATAACATCACTAAGGGGTACCAACATGTACCTACATCACAAAGACATGCACCTCATATATGTACCAAGAATATGCCTCACACCATGCATCAAATATCTACCTCATACATATACCAATGCCTCAAAAAGATACTAAATGCATGACCATCACATCATTAACATATAACCAAGATGTACCTCAAACCATGTGCCTCAAGTATGTGCCAACAACCATAAACCATCTACCAAGAGATACCATCAAACATGTTCCATATCACTCATATACCATTTATGACAAGTATCGAAGATGTGCTTCAAACAATGTATCATACCATCACCAAGGTGTACCATGCACAATCACTTCCATGACATGCCTCAAGCATGTACCATAACAACATAAGCATAAAAATTAAAACTAACACATAATCATACCTTTGATCCTGTAGACACCATGTTGTGTCAAATAATAGATGAGTAAACCAACCTAGGCATAAAAAATATGGTATAAGCATCACTTCACACCCTTTCACAATATTTTCATAGATCCATGACTTTCTCTTCTACTACCCACAACTATTCGTGCTTTTCTCCTCTACATCTTGCATACAACTGCACCCTTCTTACTTGTAACCTATGGATACCTCAAAAACAAGGTTTACTCACATTTTCTGCAACTCCAATACATTAACCTTCAACCTTCCTTCGTAACCTCATAGTTGCTATGTCATATTCAACCTCAAATTCACCAATAGACCAAAAGGTTTTCATAAGATAGATAATCAATAGAGTGTGTGTATATTGTAATTATGAAAGAATCCTTGAGGGGTATTTATACTTTTTCTAAGTAACTTATTTTCTTACTTGAGGGGTTTCTTGTAACAACCACTTAACCCTTTCATCAATTGTCTTGTAACCTATTTGGGGCTTCTTGACCATTCTTAGAGGCTTCCAAATTCATGAGGGAATATCTCCCTAACCACGAGGAATCATGTGGCATACCACCTATCATTGGAAATGTCATGATGAGTACTATCCATCTATGAATTTAGTACCTACATGTACACTATCATTGATGTCCTTATTTCTTGATCAATGTCAGTTTCTATAAACACATGTAACACCTTGTTTCCCCCAGTTTGTAAAAATAACTGGACTGGCCAAGAACTATGGAAAACTCATAAATATGTGATGTGAATGGACCTTATGGAAAAGGTCAATAAATGTGAATAACATTTTGAATTTATATTGCAGGACTCCTAAGAGGGGATGTGCAGAAAATAGACCACGATGGCAGTGGAAGGCACTTGGAAAGGTGGCGTTAACTTCCACCGAGGATTAATACTGTATTTGGACTCCACTGGCCCGGAGAACCAAAAGCAGCTCACTGGCCCTGAATTAAATGTCTCACAGTCTGGTAGGTAGATGGTTTAATGAAGGATGGGAGGTGAACCTCCCATCCGTAGAGCCGTCAGGCCTGACTAGTGCGAGGGTAATCGCGCCACACGCAACCTCGCAAGAGGATAAGGCGTGGGGTAGAAGCAATTGGGGGTTAGACGCGAGGGGAGAACTCTGGTAATACGTAGAGTGAGTGATAGCAGAGAGGAAGGAGAGTAACCTTCGCTCCTGGTCACTGGAAAACAGAGATGCAGTCTCACAACATCGTGGTCTCAGCTCGGGGGTGGCTAGTGGTAGATCCACTGGGAGTCGCTAAGCCTACGGTTGGGTGGAAATGAGCACCCCTCTCAGCAGTTGCTTGAACCCCTGGTGTTATTTCTGATAAGTGTTTTGCCTCTGGCATCTTGAAATATATATGTATATGTTTATTCTGATGATTATGCCCATAATATGTGAAACTATGAATGATTTCATTATAAGAATGTTTGTATAGTATTTTGATCAATACTAGTAGTTGTATATTTGTATGGAAAGACTATGTATGGCTTATGTCCTCATGAATTGTTATTTACATGCATACTGATCTAATTCGGACTTCACGTCTGGTTCTCGGGAGGATGACATCCTTACCTACCTCAGGTAGTACCTTGAGTGAATATCCCCATAGAGATACCCTCCTTTAAAATCCCATCAAGAACTTGGAAGGAGGACATGAGGGCGCAAGGCCCTAAGAAATCTTTGATAGATATCGAATCGACGGATGAGATCCCATCGGGAAATCTATGGTCACTCATGACCGTTAGATTCGGTAAGAGGAAGCTGGAAAGTTAAGGGCCTTAACTTTGGTAGATGGTGAACAACGGAAGAGATACCGTCGGGAAATCTGCGGTCGCACACGACTGTTAGATTAGTAGGAGAAAGTAGGGTGTTAAATGCCCTACCACTTTGTTTTCCTGCATCTTTGTGGGTAGCGAAGAGTTTAGGACCATGGATCCCGAAAGTCCATGAGAGTATCTGGACCGTGGATCTTTCCACGTTTAGGAATTCGTGGGAGAGCCCATAAGTTAGGAATCTATCTGAGACGTCAGATTTCGGCTAAAAATCCCGACAGTCATTGGATCTATCAGAAGATACCCGAGGGTTAACACCCCAGTGGATCGGGACTTTCCATTGTGGAAACCCTGAAATATATTTAAGCTGTCTGATTAATAGAGGCCACGTGTCGCGAGATCTCCCATTTCGAGAAATCGGGAATCACGGAATCGGGATTTCTGTTGACAAGAGATCGGGACTTTCCATTATGGAAACCCCGGGATAGATCTAAGTCGTCTGATTAACGGAGGCCACGTGTCTTAAGATCTCCCATTTCGGGAAATCAGGAATCATGGAATCGAGATTCCTGTTGACAAGGGATCGAGACTTTCCATTGTGGAAACCCTAGGATAGATGTGAGCCGTCTGATTGACGGAGGCCACGCATCGTGAGATCCCCCATTTCAGGAAATCGGGAATCCCGAGATCAGGAGTCCTAGCGACAAGGGATTGGGACTTTCCTGGGTGGAAACCCCGGAGCCGTTGTGGACCGTCTGATTCAAGGAGGTGACGTGTTGAGAGATTACTCATTTGGGGAAACCAGGGATCAAGAACTCGGGAATTCCGTGATCGAGAGTTCAGACTCTAGTGATGATAAACCCCGATGAACGAATGAGATTCTTTCGGAGGATCTCAGGGTCTGTAACGACCGTTAGATGTGAGGGAGAGGTGTCAGCTTTAAGCTAGGGTGTGAATGCGCATTAAGGAAAGTAACAAGCAGATCTAGACGGCCAGAGTCCACCCACCCAGATCTATGGCTGAGGTTTCATTCCGGAGCCCCCTTGTTGTTCTGCCTTTAGTGGGGTGGGGGTCCGGAATTGGATGCGCAACTCTCGAACGGTCGAGATTAATTTATCATGATTAACGACGCTCAGGTGGATTCTGGACCCCCATTTCCATTCTACCTTCAATGGGGGGGGTCCGGAATAGTGTGCCGTGTGAAGTGGGGCCCCCTCCTGTCATGTCGACTACTGTGTCGCATTTCCCTCTCTGCCGCCTGTATTCCACTTAACCGCGCAACGGGGCCATTTCTCATGGGTTTTTCTCTAGCCTTGTTGAGATTTGTTCCTATTGACCAATTGCTAACCCTGGAGGGATTCGTCCCTATTGGCAGGTCGCTAGCCCTGTCAGGGTTCGACAGTTGCAGAGTCGAATGATTCGACATCACGGTAGCGTCGAGGCGTGAAATAAAAAAGACACTGTGTTTATTTGAACTGTGATCATGACCCGTGATCACATGGGAACGAAGAGAGAGATGGAAAGAGCCAACTTACGCTGGGCCTCCATGGATATTTAGGGGTTATGATTCGGCAGAAGACCAGAAAAATCTGATTTAGGTAGTGGGTGTGTGACAAAGTGGTATCAGAGCATGGTTACAACACTCGGCCTGATTGGGCTCATGCACGAGTTGCGCATAATATCCGTTCGAAGTACTCCTATGAAGAGTAACCCCCTAACGTAACTCTCTTGTCCAGGATTAAAAATGAGAAACAAGGACCCGACTGTGTATGCATGTGAAAGAGTTATGAACTTATGCACAGATTATAAAAATGTATCTAACTCTTGACTAACAACCAACGTTTGTCTTTTCTGCCAAGCGGACGATTAGCCACGGGAACTTACAGATGCAGAAAAATGGTGACTCACCAAGATATGGGAGAAGGATCCCACAATAGAGACGAAGAGTCTGACGAAAGAAGAGAAATAGGAACCCCTCCAAATCTAGCCAAGACTGTGAGGAGTCTCATGGTTGAATTGCAAAGCTGCAAGGTCGACAATGAAAGGATGATGAAAGAACAAGAAAAACAAACCAAAATTAATGCAGTTTTACTGTAGAGCTTATCCGACCTACACCAACAAATGCAGCATGAACCTGAGATGCAGAAACATGGTCATATCAGTGGCCATACTAAGAGGAGCACCTCAAGAAAGGCCCACCCCAGAGGTAAACGACTAGTGCCAGACGATTCCACTGAGAAGGAAGCTGGTGATTCAGAAGGCTCTTCCAGCAACAGGACCAGTTCCTATTCTCGAAGAAGACAAAAGAAGCAAAAGACTTCCAAGGATCATAAATTTGAGGAATTCAGAAAGGCCAAACCTCCATCCTTCGATGGTGAGATAAAGAAGGGAGAGAAAGCCGAGGCCTGGCTACTTGGACTGAAGAAATATTTCAGAGTTCATGATTTTTTAGAGAATTTGAAGGCACGAGTGGCCACTTTCAATCTGAATGGAAAGGCTTCCATTTGGTGGGAAGACCTTAAGAATATGAAAGGGGTCTGCGAGGAGGACCTGTCTTGGAAACAGTTTGAAAAGTACTTCCGGAAGAAGTATTTGTCAGAAATATATTTCGATGAGAAGGATAAAGAGTTTTATGAACTCAAACTGGGGCAACTCACTATAAAGGAATATGTCAACAAATTCCTCGACTTATTGAGATATGTACTCTACATCAAAGTAGAGAAGGCGAAGGCGCAACGCTTCATCAGTGGGCTACCCAAGGAATACCATAACTGAATTGAATTCGACGAACCAAAGACCTTAGAAGACACTCTTTGAAAAGTGACATATTGTCATGAACAATATGGACATCGGGCAGAGTCTCGTGGAGACTGGAGACAAAAGAATGATTCGAAATTTTAGAAAAAGGGGATCAAATCCTCAGGATTTAAGAACTACAAGAAAAACCCCAGAATGAACTTTCCAGCTCGGAGTGTACTCCAGCAAAACTTTCCCTCAATGGACGAAAGTAAAACTTCTAGACCTATACCGGTGAGGACTAATAACCCAATGAAAGAACCTCTGAAATGTTGGGGTTGTGGATAAGAGCATCTCCTGAGAGATTTTCCACACCGACAATAGAACATTCGAAAAGTTTATAACATTCAGAAAGATCCCACAGTCAATGATGTGGCAAGAAGTGTGTCACAGATTTATGCATCCTTGGATAATAACCAAGCTGACCACCAAGCTTCAGTGGTGGAAATAGAAGGTATGATCTTCAACCATCTGGTGTCTGTTTTGATTGACCCTGGTTCAAATTTGAGTTACATAGCCCCTAAATCTATTGATACGTGTAAGCTACAACCATGAAATAAAACTAAGCCATGGTTGGTACAGTTAGCCACTGGCACCAAAAGAAAGGTAGTAGAGGTCATACCAGCTTGCCAATTAATGTTGGGTGAATTCCCCACCCAAGCAACCCTTAATTTGTTACCCCTGGGATCATACGATCTGTTGATTGGTATGGACTGGCTGGACACCCATAAAGCCAAATTGGATTGTTACCATAAAACCTTAGAATGTGTGTGCAAGGAAGGAAAAAGGATAACCCTTCAAGGGATCCAAAAACCGGTCTCGGTGAGGCAAATATCAGCCCTGCAAATGAGAAAGTATTGCCGAAAGGGATGTCCCCTATATGAAATACAAGTGTTAAAAATCATCGAAGGTGCTAAACCAAGCCCTGATGATCACCCTATCCTGAGAGAATACAGAGATGTGTTTCTGGAAGAGGTATTGGGTCTACCTCCGAGAAGAGACATTGACTTCTCGATAGAGCTCGCACTAGGAGCGGTGTCGGTGTCTAGGACACCCTACCGGATGAGCACACCTGAATTAGTGGAACTCAAATTACAATTGAAATAAATGATGGATAAGGGTTATATTCGACCCAGCATGTCCCCATGGGGATCACTAGTCCTATTTGTGAAAAAGAAGGATGGCACCCTTAGACTGTGTATAGATTATAGACAACTTAATAAAGTAACCATAAAGAACAAGTACCCGTTGCCCTGGATCCATGATCTATTCGATCAGTTGGGAGGAGCGTCTATTTTCTCAAATATTGACTTGAGGTCGGGATACCATCAAATTCGAATCAAGGGTGAAGACATCCATAAAACCTCTTTCCGGACACGGTATGGTCACTATGAGTTTGTGGTAGTACCATTTTGGTTAACCAATGCCCCTGCCACTTTCATGTTCTTAATGAACAATGTACTCAGTAAATTTTTAGATAAATTTGTACTAGTTTTCATCGATGACATATTAATCTACTCTGAGAATAGAGAAGAACATGAAGAGCATATTATACTTGTACTGCAAGTACTAAGAGAGCATCAACTCTATGCTAAATTCAGAAAATGTGACTTCTTTCAGAAGCAAATACATTACTTGGGACATGTTCTATCCGAGGAAGGGGTAGCAGTAGATCCTGATAAGATCAGGTCTATCATGGAATGGCCTACCCCAAAGGATGTCTCAAACATCAGATCCTTTATGGGATTGGCGGGATACTATAGGAGATTTATAAAAGGATTCTCCAAGATTGATTGTCCAATCACTGCCCTCCAGAAGAAGGGGACAAAATTCCTGTGGACACAACAATGTGAAGAAAGATTTCAAACCTTGAAACATCTACTAACCCATGCACCCGTGTTGAAAATCCCTGACCTAGAAGCTGACTTCCTTGTGTGCACAGATGCCTGTAAGGAAGGGCTCAGAGGAGTCCTTATGCAGGAAGGGAAGGTGATCTACTATGAATCCCAAAAATTAAATGAACATGAGGTCAACTATGTGACTCATGATCTAGGACTGGCGGCCATAGTGCATGCCTTGAAAATGTGGAGACATTACCTCTTGGGAAGAAAATTTGTACTTATGACAGATCACTGTGGATTGAGATATTTGTTTGATCAACCAAAGCTTAATGCTAGACAAGCTAGATGGATGGCCCTCCATAGCGAATTTGATTTTGAAATAAAACACATTAAAGGGAAAGAGAATAGGGTGGCCGATGCCCTTAGCAGAAGCATGAGAACAATTCACATGGCAGTGGTGAGTACCTGCGAGACAGATGTCAAGAACAGAGTCAGAAATGCACAAGAAACAGATTCCTTCGTTCAGACTGTGACCCTATACCTACAGCAAGAACCCGCTGGAGAAAAATATGAAGGCTACCAGATGAACGAAGGAGGTTTTCTCACTTACAGAGATAGACTGTACATTCCAAATTATGACGACTTGAAGAGGTTCATCATGGATGAACTACATAAAAGACCCTACACTGGTCACCCAGGATACCAGAAAATGATCACTGCCACCCGAAACAATTTTATTGGCCTGGATTGAATAAAGACATAGCCAAATATTTGGCCCAATGCATAGAGTGCCAATAGGTTAAAGCAGAACATCGACACCCAACATGACTATTACACCCTTTACCCATCCCAGAATGGAAATGGGAAACCATCTCCATGGATTTTATCACTAGATTGCCGACTTCAACCAAGCAGAATGATGCCATTATGGTAGTGGTGGATAAACTGAGAAAGTCTGCCCCTTTCATCCCTGTCAAATCAACCTGCAAGGTGATAGATATCGCCTAGATATTCATGAAAGAGGTATTCAGACTGCACAGTATGCCAAAAGAGATAGTGTCTGACAGAGACACAAAATTTACTTCCAATTTTTGGAAATCACTGATGGCGGGTTTAGAGACCAAATTGTTGTTTAGTACCACCTATCACCCTTAAACTGATGGACATATAGAAAGAGTGAATTGGATATTAGAAGATATGTTAAGGATGCATGTAATGCATCAACCCAGGAAATGGGAAGACTACCTACCATTGGTAGAATTTGCCTACAACAACGGCTACCAAGCATCCTGAAAAATGAGTCCCTTCGAGGTCCTCTATGGTAGGCCATGTAATACTCCAATCAGCTGGAGTAATCCTATAAATAGGATTTCTTTCAGACCCGACATGCTGAGAGAAATGGAACATCAAGTGACCCAGATAAAACAAAATCTGAAGGTCGCCCAGAACCGACAGAAAAGTTATTCTTATCAAAAGAGAACTCCAAGAGAGTTCAAAATGGGAGACCATGTATATCTCAGAATTAAGCCCAGAAGGAGCTCCCTCAAAATGGGAGCTTGTGCCAAGTTGGCACCCTGGTATTTTGGACCCTTTGAGGTTCTATATAGAGTGGGACTTTTAGCCTATCGGCTAGCACTTCCTCCCACAATAAAAGCACATAATGTTTTCCATGTTTCATTATTCAAGAAATATGTACATGATGCTAATCATATAACTGATTGGTCTGTGATCCAGGTAGAATCGGAGGGATAATTTCTACCAAAACCCCAATGCATACTAGACAGAAAGGAAACCCCGCTCTAGAACCAAAGCATTGCACAGGTCAAGGTGCAGTGGAAACATTTTGGCCGAGATGAGGCTACATGGGAAATAGAGGATGCCATGAGACATGCATATCCGATTTTGTTTACTTCTGTACATGAAATTCATGTTAGTAGATAATAACATCTAGGACGATGTTCCTTTTAAGGGGGAGGGAATTGTAACACCCTGTTTCCCCTAGTTTGTAAAAATAACTGGACTGGCCAAGAACTATGGCAAACTCATAAATATGTGATGTGAATGGACCTTATGGAAAAGGTCAATAAATGTGAATAACATTTTGAATTTATATTGCAGGACTGCTGAGAGGGGATGTGCAGAAAACAGACCACGATGTCGGTGGAAGGCACCTGGAAAGGTGGCGTTAACTTCCACCGAGGATTAATACCGTATTTGGACTCCACTGGCCCGGAGAATCAAAAGTGGCTCGCTAGCCCTGAATTAAATGTCTCGCAGGCTGGTAGGTAGATGGTTTAATGAGGGATGGGAGGTGAACCACCCATCCGTAGAGCCGTCAGGCCTGACAACCGCGAGGGTAATCGTGCCACACACAACCTCACAAGAGAATAAGGCATGGGGTAGAAGCGATTGGGGGTTAGACGCAAGGGGAGAAATCTGGCAATACACAAAGTGAGTGATAGCAGAGAGGAAGGAGAGTAACCTTCACTACTGGTCACTGGAAGACAAAGACACAGTCTCACAACATCGTGGTCTCAGCTCGGGGGTGGCTAGTGGTAAATCCGCTGGGAGTCGCTAAGCCTATGGTTGGGTGGAAACGAGCACCCCTCTCAGCAGTTGCTTGAACCCCTGGTGTTATTTCTGATAAGTGTTTTGCCTCTGGCATCTTGAAATATATATGTATATGTTTATTATGATGATTATGCCCATAAGATGTGAAACTATGAATGATTTCATTATAATAATGTCTGTATAGTATTTTGATCAGTACTAGTAGTTGTATATTTGTATGGAAAGACTATGTATGGCTTATGTTCTCATAAATTGTTATTTACATGCGTACTGATCTAATTCAGACTTCACGTCTGGTTCTTGGGAGGACGACATCCTTACCTACCTCAATTAGTACCCTGAGTGAATCTCCCCATAGAGATACCCTCCTTGAAAATCCCATCAAGAACCTGGAAGGAGGACATGAGGGCGCAAGGCCCTAAGAAATCATTGATAGATATCGAATCGACGGACGAGATCCCGTCGGGAAATCTATGGTCACTCATGACCGTTAGATTCGGTAAGAGGAAGCTGGAAAGTTAAGGGCATTAACTTTGGTAGATGGTGAACGATGGACGATATCCCATCAGGAAATCTGTGGTTGCACACGACTATTAGATTAGTAGGAGAAAGTAGGGTGTTAAATGCCCTACCACTTTGTTTTCCTGTGTCTTCGTGAGTAGCGAAGAGTTTAGGACCGTGGATCCCCAAAGTCCATGAGAGTATCTAGACCGTGGATCTTTCCACATTTAGGAAGTTGTGGGAGAGCCCACAAGTTAGGAATCTGTCTGAGCCGTTAGATTTCAGTTGAAAAACCCGACAGCCGTTAACACCCCAGTGGATCGAGACTTTCCTTCGTGGAAACCCCGAAATAGATTTAAGTCATTCGATTAACGGAGGCCACGTGTCGCAAGATCTCCCATTTCAGGAAATCGAGAATCGTGGAATTGGGATTTTTGTTGACAAGAGATCAGGACTTTCCATTTTGGAAACCCTGGGATAGATCTGAGTCGTCTGATTGATAGAGGCCACGCGTTGTGAGATCCCCCATTTTGGGAAATCGGTAATCGCGAGATCGGGAGTCCTAGCGACAAGGGATCGGGACTTTCCTAGGTGGAAACCCCGGAGCAGTTGTGGATCGTCTGATTCAAGGAGGTGACGTGTTGAGAGATTACTTGTTTGGGGAAACCAGGGATCGAGAACTTGGGAGTCCCATGATCGAGATTTCAGACTCTCTCGATGATAAAACCCGATCAACGGATGAGATTCTTTCAGAGGATCTCAGGGTCTGTAACAACCATTATATGTGAAGGAGAGATGACAGCTTTAAGCCAGGGTGCGAATGCACAATAAGGAAAGTAAAAATTAGATCTATATGGCCGGAGTCCACCCACCCAGATCTACGGTTGAGGTTTCATTTCGAATCCCCCTTGCTATTCTGCCTTTAGCGGGGGGGGGTCAGGAATTGGATGCGCAACTCTCGAATGGTCGAGATTAATTCATCATGATCAACGGTGCTCAGGTGGATTCCATACCCCCCTTTCCATTCTACCTTTAATGGGGGGGGTCCTAGAATAGTGTGGCATGTGAAGTGGGGCCCCCTCTTGTCATGTCAACTACCATGTCACGTTTCCCTCTCTGCCACCTGTATTCCACTTAACCGTGCAATGGGGCCATTTCTCATGGGTTGTTCTCTAGCCCTGTTGAGATTTGTTCCTATTGGCCAATTGCTAACCCTGGAGGGATTCGTCCCTATTGGCAGGTCGCTAGCCCTGTCGGGGTTCAGCGGTTGCAGATTCAAACGATTTGACATCACGGTAGCGCTGAGGCACGAAATACAAAAGACACTTCGTTTATTTGAACTGTGATCGTGACCCATGATCACATGGGAACAAAGAGAGATACGGAAAGAGCCAGCTTACGCTAGGCCTCCATGAATATTTAGGGGTTCTGATTTGGAAAAAGACCAGAAAAATCTGATATAGGTAGTGGGTGTGTGACAACACACCTCTCAGGATTCTTGTAGACTTCTTCAAATGCACCCATCGCACCCCTTGACATCAACCACTCTTGTTGACATCAATGACAACTATCTTACCATCAATATCAATCTCAAATTTGGGGTATCTCGAATGCTCCAAGGGTTGACATCAATGAAAACCTAACTATCCAAACCAATTGTCCAACAATATCCCCCTTTGGTATTGATGGGAACACCAACATTGATGGAAACACCCATATTCCATTACTCATGCTCCCCCTATTACCATCACTCCTCACCAATGTTTCTCTCGATGTTTCTCTCCCCCATTTGACTTCAATGGAAAATGTTATCTCTCCTTGGGGATTCTCCCCCTATATTCATGCTTTTTTTCTTTCTCTTCACATGTTTCTTTTCTCATGTTTCTTTCCAAGCTCCTCTTCTCCTTGATATCAATAATGAAGAGTGACTCCCCCTGAAAGTATACCTTTTTTGAACAATCCTTCTCTGACTTCATGTGATTTACTCTTTTCTCTTTTGATCTTTCTCTTTCTCTCCCTTTAATATCATGGGAAAAAGGATAACTCCCCATGTTTGCATGCTTCTAATATTTATTTCCTGATATATTTCTCTAACAATTTCTCTCCCCTTGACTTCTCTTCCAAGATGTAGAACAATATGGGACTTCCTGCATACTCTTCATTTACTCTCTTCCAAATATTCTTGTCCATTGGTGCTTCCTCTTGTAATTATCTGACATATATAAAAAAAATTAAAAGATTATTGAATTTAAATATTCATGGCCTTTCATGTTCACTATTTAGACATCAATGACCATACTTTTCAACAATATCCCTCTGATGATATAACTTTTGCTAAAGGTTTCTCTTTCCTTGTTTTGCTATGACTTTCACTGCTTGTTTTCTTGTGACCAAATGATTTGATTTGTCCACTGATTCCAATTGTAAATATTCTCTATCATATATCTATCTATACCTTCCAATGATATCCTAAATCCATATCTATCCATATGTTATAAGCTGTCCATAACTTTGCTACTCAACTGTCCACAATGATGACCCATTTGACATTGTACTATTATGAAGGATTCTTTGTTGTAATTGATCATCACATATTCATGTTTATCAGACTGAATCAAATATGTCTACTGAAATGAAATACATACTTGAACCTATAATGAATATATCCCTTGGAAAGTGTGTGAATGATATTCTTTTGATATATGCATTGCTTCTCTTTCGATCGATCTGACATTTTGTATTTCTGATATATGACTAGTGTGAATCTGTATTTGTAAACATGTCAAACTTCTCGAAGAATGGTTATTTGATCTGTAGTAGCTACTCCATAGAATCCCCCTTTTCAATATTCATATTTACTGGGAGTCTCCAAGCCAGATGGATCAGAATAATGGAGGAATCCACCCTAATGTCAAGTATTCTTCCTCTTTGTTTGTAGACTCATCATCTCTCTGAACTCTGACTCCTTTCATTTTTTCCCGTGGATTCATTATGATATTGCATTACAATTCCTAAGAGTACAATTTCTTGTGCCTTTTATTTATTTTCCTGCTCTTCTTTTCTTTCTCGCACTACTACAAATTCAGTGATCTCTAGGACATGGTCTTCATTCACCTGTTCTTCTTGTTTTTCATTTATTCTCCAAACCTTAATGTATCTTAAATATTCTCTTTTTCTTGTAGATTTTTCCTGATATCATACTATTTCCAATCTTGAGAGTATGACTTCTAGATGTCCATTCATTTATTCTTCCTTTACCTATTCTTTTTTTCTTTTAGAAACCTTCTTATTTCTGATATCAATGTTTTCTTTCATAGAAGTATCCATTATGCTTCTACAATCACGAGCTATATGTCCATAGTTATGGAATTTATAAAATTAAATATCATATGTATTTCTTTATTTATTGTTTCTTCCATAAGCTCTGCAATTTGCAACTTTAAGTCCAAAGTTAGTACAAATAAAGCAATTATCATAAAATAAATTTACATAACCGGGAGTGAATGATCTTCTTTGTGGTGTAGTCCTTCTAAATTCTTTCCTTGGTTGATCATGATCTTCTATTATGTTGATTCCTTCATCATGATTGAAGCTTATTTATTGCTTGAATGTAGAAGGTCTTCTTCAATATGTGTCTATATTATACTCATTCTTCTTTGATTCTTGTTGACCATGATTCCTTGATTTGAGTACTTCTGCATAACTCTTACCCTTTCCTTTATTCTTCCTCTCTAGAAACCTGGAATTCTTCTCTTCAAGATTATTTGTTGATGAGATGGATGTTTCTCTCTCTTCAACGTTCTTTTTGAGTTTGACGATTTTAACTCCCAATGTGACAAATTCTTCTTCAAGCTTCTCAACCTCTTATTATTTCTTCATCATCTGAATCTTCATGACTTCTTCCATTCTCTTTTCTTATTGAAGTTGGACCTTTAAGGATATGATTTATTTTTCAAGTCTTCTTTCTTGTTGACTAAATTCTACTTCAAGCACGTTTAAATCCTTATATCTTTCCTTGATATTATCTATCAAAATATTCTCTCTCTTCTCTGCTTCCTTTCTTTGTGCTACTATTTCGGCTTCCAAACACTGCTTCTCTTCCATCAAACTTTTGTATGTTTCTTCAATCCTTCTAGCTTCTTCTAGCCGATATTTTAGAATCATGATGACCTGTTGGGATTATTCAGAATATTTTTTAGAATTCTTCTTGACTAATTGTTCCTCAACAAACTTGTTTTTCTTCCTTTCTTTCATCAATTCATCTAAAGAATTGATTAATTTTGCTTCAAGATCTACTATTCCTTGTTCACAATCTTCTTCTTTTGATTTTGCCTAATGTGACGAGCATATTTATTATTGTTATGTTCTTTCATATTATTTGATCTCATCAACATGATTTGGCCCTATGATAGAATAGATATTTTGTAGCTTTTACCAAAGTTCTTTGGCTGATGAACATTTTCCCACTTTCTCCTTTACTGAATCAGGTAATCCTTCCAAGATGAAATCCATTTCTATTTTGTTATTTCTTTTCAATTCCTTCTTGGTTGTAGTCTTTAGTTTCTTTTTAGTGGTGTTTCTTGTAACAAATGATTGGAAAACATCATACCCATGTTCCTCTAAGAATAATTTCATCCTTATGCTCCACATTTCATATCTATGGCAATTCTGACCATCAAACTGTGATACTCCAACCTCAACGTACTCCATGATATACCTTCCAGTGGTTAAACTGTTTCCTTGAAGGAACCAATTCTAATACCAATTTTTTGAATAATGAGAGGGTGGGGTGAATTAATATGAGTGCTTTACCACTTTTAACCAAAATATATAAACTTCAACTTTATCAGTAGTATGTCATCAATGTATCATCTATGATTGCATTCAATATATCATGAGCATATAAATATAAGAAACATCACATCACATCAGATACACAATACACTGGAATTTACGTGCAAACCCAAATGGGAGAAAACCATATAATGCTTTCTTATATTTTTTAAGAATACATTAATTGGAAGCACGAAATTATGAATTCTCTATATGCAACTCGAAGGAGGCTAGAACCCCCTATTTACAAGATCCAACCTGTGTTGAAAGATTAATTGTTGAGATTAATTGTTGAAAGATTAATTGTTTAGATTAATTGTTGAAAGATTGGTTGTCATTGAATTTTTGAAAGATTGGTTTTCATTGATGTCAACCCTTGAATAGGAAGTTAACAAGTTGCATGTCAAGGTAAAGTAATTGTACACAAAAGTTAACAAGTTGCATGTGAGTTACATGTGCATGTCAGTTTTATGAGATCCTCATTAAAACACAAAGAAGAGTCAATTGGAATATCACTTCTGAGAATATAGGTTGGAGACCTAAGGCAATGACTCGAAGGTAGAGAAGTCCCATGAAGTAAGAAATTTGCAAGATCTGAGCGTACATAGAAGAAGTTACAGGCAAAGTTTCTTTGAGAAACTCAATAGCTTTCAGGAGGAAAAGCACGTACATCCACGGGATGAAGTGAGTAAAATAGTGGATACCCATGAGTAGATAGTGTATAGGGTCACAGACCTGTAAGAAAACATTGTTGAAGATAGGGGATATAAAACTCATGTCATCTATAGGTTGATGGTATGTCTTCCTGTGTGTGCTAGGGTGTGTATTCTTAATAAATTAGGAACATGTTTTTCTCAGTGATTCATAAGCATTTTATTTGGAGAAATCTCTTGTGGATATTGGTATGAGGTATGTGGTTGCAATCTTGATGCAATATCGATATCAATATTAGTAGAAACAACAGATGTATTAGAAACAACAACAACAATAGGTTATCCATTACAGTGATAGAGGTATTGACATATTAGTCTACATTTATATTTCAGGGCAATTGGAAGGGGAAAGGAAAGGAAGTTGTAGCCTCCTTTCGGTTGGAGCCAATTAAATTAGGGAGTTGGAGATTCCTTCAGGTTGCAGCCTGTAAATACGGGGTTGGAGACTCCTTCCAGTTGTAGCTAGAGAAATAGGAAGTTGGTGCTTCCAATGAATGTACTCTTTGATAAATAAGAAAAACATTTTGTGGTTTTTTCCCACATTGGGTTTCCACATAAAATCATGGTGTATTGTGTTTACATCATTTCTATGCACTTAATTATGGTGTTTTGAATGCTCATGATATTTATTGGAGGTTTTATATTGTTATTAAAAGTACTCATTTTTCTCATACCGATTCACCCCCCCTCTTAGTATTCCAACAATTGGTAGCATGGTAGTTCCTTTAGGAAGAAGTCTAACCACTGGAAGGAGATCATGGAATACACTAATATTGGAGCACTAGTGTTTGACGGTCAGAACTATATTTTTGGAATAAAAGGATGAAAACCATTTACAAGAACATGGATTTGATGTTTGTAAATTAGTAGTAGATGGGTATACAACACCAACCACTCCCCCAACTGAAAAAGATGGAAATAAACTCAGTGAAAACAACTCAAAGGCTAAAGGTACCTATTGGTCCTCGACCAAGTTTTGGAGAAACTTTCGTCAGTTTTGGACCACTTTTGTATTTCTATGCGTTGGTCGAAGAAGGAGTGCCTAGGTGGAGCTGAGATCGTGGATATCACCTATTTTGAGGGTTATGTGGACCCAGTAAGGGGTCCTTTAGGGTTTTGTAATGGGTTTATGGGATGTCATCCCATGGGCTTTTCCCATGTTTAGGCCTTATTGTAAAGTATAAATAAAGAGGAATGTAGGGTAGAAGGAAGTAGTTCTGTTTGAAATAGAAGTAGCTTTGTGTGAAGGAATGTATGTGGTCAAGGCTCTCTGCTCAACTATGATTTTTTAGCAGGTTCTAAGTGTTTTGATAAGAGATTGTGGCTCTGTGAATGTGACCTAGTTTTGGAAGTTAAAGAAGGAGGATCTAGTGCTTAGTGCGCAGATCTCCTGTCTTGTGCGAAGTTCGATTTTGTGGCTTAGTGCACAGGAGTGACTGGATGTAATATCTTGGTGAATAATAAAGAGGTGAAACAATTTGTGGGAGTATCCCTAGGGAGAGGGTGAACCACGTATATCTGGTGTTGCATGGTTAGCTTTGTGCAGTGTTATTCCTATTATGCATTTTCTTAGTGCTTTGATTATGATTTGTAATGAATATATAGTTCGATTATTTATGTAATTTACTTAATTTAAAGGGTAAATGAATGTTAGACTTAACTCGCAGTGATAAGTGCTCAAGGTACATAATCACTTGTTATTACTGCACTTATATGTCTTTGATTATGCTCTGCGATGTTAATGAGGTTAATAAGCTAATGCATGTTCACTTCCTAAGAGTTAACAAAATATTATGTGATGTGATCTTATCACAGATATGTGTCCCAACCTGGTTACAGACACCTGCATCCTATAACCCCCCCTCCTTCTACCTCGGGTGAGAATTTGCCTAATTTGCAGGTGTTGTCGAAAGGGTTGGTAGTTGGGGTTTTGTTGGTGTGTTGGTAAGCATTGAACCCTGGGTCTGCCCATGTGCCAACAAATGGTTTCGTTATCAGGACCTGAAACTATGATTTCTAGGAATTGAAGTAAAGAAAAAGAAAATATCTGTGTGTAGGTCTGTTGCTGAAGTGGGCAATACTCTACTTGACTTGTGACTCTTTGTGCCAAGAAAGTAAGATATTATGAAGAAAAGAGGTAATATTCTAAAAGAAGCAAGCTTTGGGCTTTGGTAAGAGAGAGATAAGTGAAAATGTTTGTTTTTGAAAGCATGAATTTAAGTATGTTTAATAGATTATGTCCTAGCCTGAAGGATAGGGTGCAGTTGAAAGAAAGAACTAACTTGAGTGAATTTAATGGAAATGAAGAAAGATATTTTATTCCTATGCATAGAAATAGTTTTTGGACTAATAAGTGGATGCAGGAACCTAGAAAGAATTTTTGAAGATTGCAAGTCCAACACTATGATTCTAGGGGAAGTGCGCAGTACATAAAAGATTGGAGAACCTTTAAGAGAAAAAGGGGATTGAATTTGTGTTATAATTGTAGAAGGTCAGAACATTTTTCTAAGGAATTCCCTCAGGTAGGCCTTATTTTTCTTTGTTGTAAGGTTGTTGGTCATGAGGTTGAGGATTGTCCAAGGATTATTTCTAAAGTTGAAGGGAGGGACACAAGACAAGAAAATTATGAAAAGAGTCAAGAGACTAAGGGTATGTTAGAAATTCATAAAAATAAAAGGTCAGAGGAAGTTCATACTATGTTATTACAGTTGGAAGAAATGATGGATGTTCATAAAGATGTCATTTTACTAGAAATCATGAAATAAAAACAACGCATAAGTGCAAGAATATAAGACTTCAACATAGACTATGTCTTGGATGAAGAAACACAAGTGAATATTATGACAAAAGAAACTTGGGAAGTTTTGGGAAATCCTACTGTGGTACCTTATTTAGGAAGGATAGGCTTGTTTAAGGGAAAGATGATAACTTTATGTGGAAGAGTAACTATTTTACCTATTATTCTTCATGGGACATCGACTAAAGAAGAATTTGAAGTCATTAGGTTTGTTGAGGACTACGCCCCTTTCTCACTTTTGTTAGGTAAGACTTGGATTGAGAAGGATAAGATCAAAAGGAAAGTAGAGGAAGAAGCTACAGAAAATAAAAAGAAAGAATTAAGGGATTTCATAGCTAGGAAAATAGACCAATTAAGAGAAGAATGAGAGGATAATTCGAAGCAACAGAGAAAAGTAACAACGCAGGAGGGAGAGAAAGAGAAAGAATTAGCTATCAAGGTTGAAAGAATGTAAGAAGGCTTGAAGGACCTATCTGTCCAAGAGAGAAGTGTGCCCACTCAGAAAGTGTTAAGGAAAGGGATATTAACTTCAAAACCTTTGAGGGTACCTCAACAATGCGAAGCCATTATGTTAGGGGAAGATAAGAATAAAAATGGAAAGAGGATTCTATAAATGGTTAAAGAGACTCAGAAAATAAGAAAGAAGGAAAGGAAGCTCAATAAAGGGAAGGCTAAGTTGGAAAATCTACAAGAAGTTAAGGAGACTAGATGGAAGACTTTGTAGACTGGAACCTCACAGGAGGCAGGTTCACAGGGTTTGAACCTCGTTGGAACAACACGTCCATGTAGATTTGGACTTCTCCTTGGTGAAGTTATATAACCGTTGGACTCACCCTGACCATTAGAATGATGCTCCAAAATGGTTAGGAAATGCATTTATGGGTTTATGGACTGCTTTTGGATGTTGATATCGTGCCATAATGGCTAGATTTACATTAATGGAAGCATTTAACTCTACTTCATGTCTATTGAAAAATACATCACGCCACCTGTCTTATTTAACTCATTGATTGTGGCATTGGTACCACTTTTTGCTACCCGTGACTGAATAAGATAAGTCGATAACTATCCAAGTGTTGAGTTCTGCTTCCTGTCATTCTCTGAAAGTATACCACACATGTTTGTTTGTCTACACATTGTCTGTTAAAATCTAGAATGTCGGGCGAACCCAGTGATTTGGAGAAGTCTGTTGAGGAAGTTATTAGGAAACTCATGGTCAATAGACCTATATATGAAGGTATTCAGGTGTCATCAACTAGGGGACTGCAGGATTCCCCTTCGACCGAAAGTCGTTCCACCCACATCAACCCCGTAACTGAACAAAGAAGTAACAATTGTGGTGATCTGGCTAACGTGACGAAGATATTGTCAATCCTGCTTGAGTATATTCCACCTCTGGTCGGCGATGTTAACCATCAAATCATCCCTCATGAATTCAAGTACTTTGTGTTCAAATCATACATTCTGAAAGGAATAAGCATAGTAGGAATTCAGTTAGGGCAGATCCCGTTGTTGAAGCACAATGACTTAAACTTAGGAGACCAGAAGAACTATGCCATGCTAGCTCCTCACCGTTACAATCCATAAAGAAATATCGACTCGTCTAACAACCATGGATTAAGAGGTTGGAGCAGTCAACCGTATTAAACGTGATGAATATTTCACATTTTGGTTGCCACCAAGAGGTTAACTCTTGCATTAAACTCCTTTTGTCATGTTATCACGGCGGATATCTATGGATCGACAAAATAATTACTGTGGATCCAGCGCTGATCCACTGGATCATAGGTTTAAGTTTGACGGGTCCTTGTTATCACTGAAATTTTGTCTGCACATGGCGACAAGAACTCAGCATCGTCAAACAACAATGAAGTCATTCATGGCCTTGAATTAGTCTAAAAGCATTCAAAAAAGGTCAAAAACTATACAAAGTAGTGAAAAATTGAAGAGCGCTTTACAGAAGTTGGGCACGCACGCACATGCGCAGAACAGGAACGTAGCAAGCGCGCATACGCGCACGATGCACGGTTGTTAGCGCAAAAATCCATGCACCTGCTAAACAACGCATTTATGAATGTGGTCGGCCTCCCAACCACTTATGGTTTAGCTCCCAAGCTGATTTGAACTCCAAATCCGGGCTGGATCCGAATGGTGGGTTGGTCAAAGACCTAACAATGCCCTAAATGGCCTCTTTTCACACTACAAAGCAGTTACACAATAACCCAATGCAATGCTATAAAAAGCCATGAATGCACCTCATTTTCTCAAGGAATTCTAAGTAATGTTATGCTGCCTATATTGTTTTAAGGACTCCAT
>ML778777.1:61539-74537 GCA_009831015.1 Picea engelmannii | reverse complement strand
CATTTTGAATCATCTTGTACTTGAACATTTTAAGTGGGGTAAAAGGAGGTTTCCCCCTCGAAGAGGCTTATTATCTGAAATTATCTCAGTTTCAAGGCGTTGAGTACTTTTCTTGAGGTTTTTCCATGCTATATTGATGTTTGCTTCTTAACAGCAAGGTTGTACCAAAGGCACTTAGCTAATTAGGTAATCAAACTCTTGTAAGGACCAAGCGAAGTCCACATGCATCAAGGTGACATCTAATTCACTAAAAATTGGCACACTTTCACTCACACACAAAAGTCACTTATCACTCACATAGCTTCTTCTTGAAACGTGGAGGTCAAAGTAATTTTCCTCCAAAGGGATTCCGAAAAAACCCCATCTTTTCTTGACGAGACTATCCACTCCCATTTTTTAATCAACGAGGTTGGTTTGCACCCCCAAACTCCCAAAACAACTACATCTAAAATATTTCTAAAAACTCACAAATTTTTCCTCCACAAGAGGTGCCAAAAGAAATTTTTTAGTCTAGGTAGGATTTCGGGGATAGGCATCCAAATAACTCCCCGCTATCTGGTTCTCACATTGTCAAAACATAGAGGTTGTCAAATAGGGAACTTAAAATCCTCCAAGTCAAGTGTTCCAATCACCATAAGGCAGGGAGATACCCATGAAGGGTTGAAACCCGAGGTCCGGTTGTTCTGTGCATCCCCCCTTAAGGCACCCACCTCTTGGACGAGATCCATCCCGTGACCCATTTCTTAGGCCGAAAATATAAATGTCGCACTTTGACCGAGGTACCTAGTGACCAACTTTAGGACATCTACCCAGGTGGAAATTGTGGGCTGCAGTTGCACCTTGATTGGATTTTGTGTGGCTACTGGGAAATATCGCCATCTCTTTCGAGATATGCCCTCTTTACCCCTCATTATAACCAATTATTTCATCCTTCACTAGTTTCTCTTCCGGTGACTTCAGAACCCACTGTTGAGTACTCTTGGAAGGTCCAGTACTATTTTGAGAGGAAGGACATTACGTCTCCTAGGACATGAGCATTTGCTTTCTTTTGATTTCCCCACGTGGACAAAACCCACTTACCCACATATATGTTTCTTTCTCACTTTATGTATGATGCACATCTGATTACAGTTTGATTTGGATATATATATTGTGTAAACATTCAACGCAAAGGCTTTTGTTTCTATATTTCTCTCACCACTTGTTGCACATATTCACAAAACTAGTCTGACATCATAGGGGAACCACAAAACCCCCGTCGTTCACAACGGTTTCTCAACCTCTCTCCTATATTGGGGGGGGTATCTAGTCGTGCCCGCTCATCGACACCTCCTTCACACACTCCTGTGAGTGCTACTATCTTAGGATCAACTTTGCTTGGTTCTACATTACTTGGGTCTACTTCCCAAGGTCATCCGTCCACTCGCTCTCCTCTACACGGAAGCGGAGGACCCACTTCCTCTCAAGGAGGGAGCACCAACCCACCTAGCCCCCATCAAGGGTTAGGTTCACAACACACTATGGTCGGAGCTAATCCTCCCCCCCCCACTACAGATTCCATATTTGGCCTCTCTCAACATATCGGATCTCACCAAACTCACCAACGATCCTATATTGCATGATCCCACATGGCCTGCAATGCCAACAAAACTCCCTTCAGACATACCAAAGTTTGAAGGAAAGGTAGGGGATGACCCTACCAATCATGTAATGACCTTTCATCTTTGGTTCTCTTCCAATAGCATTATGGATGATTCCATCAGATTGCGATTATTTCAACGTACACTCACTGGTCCATCAGCTAAATGGTATGTCGAAGAAAAATCTGGGTCCCACGCGGCCTTGGAGTCATTGGCCAAAGCATTCTTGACCTTCTTCCAATTACCCATCCGCCACGACAATGGTCTAGAACTACTGTCTAACTTCAAACAAACCTCAGCCACACACATCGCTGACCACATTCATGAGTGGTGTAGGCGATGTAGTTTGTGCAAAGTAGAAACCACCAAGCAATAGTGTCTCGAATGGTTTCTTAGATCACTTGTCTCTCTCCTTGGAAAGGATGTAGCTTCCACCTTCCCTCAATCGAAAGAAGAAGCCATCAGTAAGGCCCAACAGTATGACCTCATCTATGCATAGTCAGGGTACTTATACACAATACTTCCTGATCTTCCCAAACCTGTGCCATTTGGCCAAGACAAACCTGGGATGTCTCACTCAGCAGACGGACTAATAGGTGCCACCACACACCATGTTCCACAACCCCAACCACCACCTATGTATGGAACACCTCAATACCCGCCAACATATGGGGGCACTCCTTATTACCCCCCACCTCCTTATCAACAGCCATACCCTGTTGCTATACCTCCACCCATCAGTGGACCACCACCAGCACCCCCCATACATCCACCTATTCCTACAAATAGTGGTACTCCCTCAACATCATCTTATAGTACTAGTAAAATCACTACGCCTTGTTATGTACCTTATGGATCGGTACCATCACAAAATCCATACTTCCCGTTTCCTGGTCCTCCACAACCCATGGCTCCCCCACATCCACATGCGGGGGTAAATTTTGTTCAACCTTATGCTGCTCAACAATACCAAAATTTTGAACAGTTTAATACATCCAACCCAACTCATCCATCAAACAATGCCAAGAAGAAAGGATGCAACAAGACTAACAACAACCCAGGTCAAGGCGGGAATCAACCCCCACAGCACCAACCAACTGGGGGAAACAAGAACCAAGGGAACCAAAACCCCCAAGGGGGCAATAATGACAAACGCCAAGGGAGAAATAATGTTAAAACCATCTTCCCTTGTGCCCTTTGTGGTGAGTTCAGAAATTACACTCATCATTTCCCCCAGATCACTGATTTCAAATGGTTGAAAGACTCGGGTAGTCTTCCTCATTCTGCTGCACAACCTGCCCCTTCGTAGGCACCACAACAATACATGCAACAACACCCTCCCGCTATGCTGCAAAATCCTATTCCACATCAAGGTGTGATAAACACACAACACGACACACAACATCCCCCACCTCAGGTAGGACAATACCACAACCCCAACAATCCAGCAGAGCGTACAATTCTCCTCACCAGTGAGGAAGAAATCCTTCTGCAAACGCGTAATCGTCAGTATCATGCACCCGCCGAGTCTACTCCCCTCTCTCCAAAGACAACCCCTACACCAACGAGACCCCCGTTGGTGATCCCCCGCCCTTCCGCCAAACCACCACTATGCATCCCTCGCATCCCCTTATGCAGGAATGTCCACAACCCATAGGCTAGGGCATCTCATAACTACAACTTGGTAGATGACTTAGCGCAATCCCCGACTGCCATGTCAGTATTGGAAGTCTTCCAGACTTGTCCTACGCAGTGGAAATCACTACTTTCTGCCTTGGGGGCAGTTGACCCTGCTGATACTCGACTCATCACCTTTGATCTTGACAACAACGAACCTCACCTTCCCGCGTTGATCGCTTTTCAAATACCAGTAAAAATTCAGAGCATCACAGTTCATCGATGTATCATCGATGAAGGTGCATCTACATGCATTATGTCCAAAACAGTATGGAAGAAACTTGGTTCCCCAGAGCTCATACCCTCTGCCATCACATTGCAAGCTTATGACAGACAACAATCCTCTCCTGAAGGGATCTTTCAAAATGTCCCCGTTGAACTCGGGGGCAAGACTATTCTCATTGATATTGAAGTTATCGACGCCCCGCTCGATTATAATATCCTATTTGGTCGTAGCTACATGTACGCTATGAAGGAAGTGGCATCTTCCATCTTTCGGACAATGATGTTCCCCCACAATGGGAAGATTGTGACCATCGACCAAGTCTCACATTATGAGCCTAACCCATCTGCCAACCTCGATAACATTCTTCCCCTCATCCACACCAACCAAGACGCATATCCACTCGTCCAGATGGGTCCTAGGATTTTTAAAGATCCATCCTTGTTAGGGGCGTACGATGGAGCACCACCACTCCTTCATCCTACTAATCAAGTATGCATCATCTCATCTAACGAAACTCACACAGAGGACGCCCGTCCTCCTCAGGAGGCTTCAGTCATTCCTGACGTCCCAATAGTCTCAGAACCACTCCCGCCAGAGCCTCCTGTGCACTCGTTGATCCCAACAGTCCACGAATCCACATCCCCTCAAGGGCATAGTCCCGTTTGGGAGACAGTTCCCCAACCCCTCACTCAAATTCCCTTCTTTTACCCTCCACCAGGTATAGAATCTTTTTAGGTATCTGCAACTCTCACACTACCCAATATGGTGTTAGAAATCCCAGTGTGGTATTTACACCCACCTGAGATGGTCCCTCGACCATCCCTTCCCCCACAGGAAGGCCTCCCCATGACGATTCCCGTCCTTAACCCCACTACCCCCCACTCACTACCCTCCCGGCTACAGCTGGGGGCAGGAGAAAGAAGAAGGAGTCCACCGCTCCACTTCCTCCACGCATCCCACCACCATGTGCACTATGTGAGAAAGAGGGCCACCAAACCAACAACTGTCCATCACTACCTGAATTACAGAATTTTATCCCCCCCAATCAAACTCCCACAACAGCCATCACTACTGTTATTCCCACCATTACCACCCACCCTTCCAGTAGTAAAGGGTTGAGGACCAAATAAGCTTGTGCTATATGTTCAGAGTATGTCCATTACACCCATCATTGCCCAGTACTACCACGCTTTCGACAGACATTAGCGGCTGTATGCCAGAACTTCCAGAACAACCCCAGTCCTGCTAAGTCCTTGTCAACAAATATCATTGAGATTCGCTATGTCACTACTTCAGTCAATGAACGTATGAGATGCCCTTTCTCTCTCTATGATTCATTAGCTCATTTTACATACCAGTGTCCGATGATCCTTGAATATAGGCAACGTCAATTGGCCCTGCTTCACCAACCCATAGAGGCGACAATTGACATTACCTCGTCACTAGAGGATCTTCATGTCCTTTCTCCCAAGCCCGAGGCACTCCCAACGCCTCCATGGTTCTTCAATGATGTCTCTGAGGACTTACCCCGTACCCCCCCCAACTCTCCTGCTCATCCCCCTACAGACACTCTCCACCCAATCACCACGGGTACCCCTCAGTACTTCAATATATGGTTTATGTCGAGTGAACCCTCACCATCTCCTATAATTTCTCCCTCTTCTTCTCCATTAGGGGGCAACCACACTGTCACTGAGATCACTCCTCACGACCCCTTGTATTACCAACATTTCCAATGCGATGAGGAAATACTTGAAGAGCTAAACAACCCAGACTCGCCCTAGGATGCACTTCATCACCGCGCACTCTTTTCTCCATAGGACGCCCTCATGCCTCCTAACCAAAACCCCATTTACATGGTCGAAACCAAAGATTTTATCTCGACAGGGCCTATCGACTGGTTCAACAATCCCATTCCCGCCCATGATGCTTTTGAAGAAGGTAATATGGCCAACATTTCCCCCACCATCAAAATCGACATTTCCATTAAAAATGGCATCGTCGAAGAAATAATCATTGGATTTGCTTGCACTCCTCAGGAAATCGACGCATACAAAGCCCTCTTCCAGGAATATAGGGATATTTTCACCTGGTCATACAAGGAAATGCCTGGCCTCGATCCCTCTATTTTCAAACATCGCATCGATACTTGGCCCGACATCACACCAGTTCGCCAGAAACAACGACGGCTACACCCGTCCAAAGCCGCGGCTATCAAAGCCGAAATTGACAAACTACGCATTGTCGGGTTTATTTACCCCATCGCTTATACGTCATGGGTTTCCAACCCTATACCCATCAACAAAAAATAGGGCACTATCCGCGTTTGCACCGACTTTCGTGATCTCAATAACACATGTCCGAAAGACAACTTTCCAATGCCTTTCATCGATCAAATTATTGACGACTGCGCCGGCCACGAAGCTCTCTCCTTTATGGAGCTCTGGCTATAACCAGATAAAAATTCACCCAGCCGATCAGTATAAAACCGCATTCACTACCCCATGGGGTACCTTTGCATATCGTGTCATGCCTTTTGGCTTAAAAAATGCTGGTGCAACTTTCCAGCGGGCGATGACATACATCTTCCATGATCTGGCTAAAAGCATCCTTGCCTACTTGGATGACCTAACAGCTCGATCCAAGAAACACACCCAGCATCTCGATGATTTACGAATCATCTTTCAATGGTGTCGTCAATACAACATCCACTTGAATCCTCTCAAGTGTGTGTTTTGCGTCACCACAGGGAACCTCCTCAGTTTTATTGTTTCCAAAAGAAGTATTACCGTAGACCCCCTTAAAGTCCAAGCTATCACCGAAATTCCACCTCCTCGTAATTTATGACAACTTCAGAGTCTTCAGGGCAAAGATAACTTTCTTCGACGCTTTGTCCCAGATTATGCCATACGCGCACATGGTTTCCTCTGCTTACTACATCACGACATCCCTTTTCACTAGGATGACTATACCCAACAGTCATTTGACGATCTTAAAGCAGCGCTTTCAAATGCACCTTTAATTAGTGCACCTGACTATAATCGTGACTACATCCTTTACGTATCAACATCAACTGTATCAGTAGAAGGTGTTCTCATTCAGCTTAGAGATGACAATCATGAACACGTTATTTATTACGTCAGTAAGAACCTCTCAGGACCACCCTTGAAGTATAAACACAAAGAGAAACTTGCTCTTGCAGTTGTCCTCGCAGTCCAGAAACTGCGCCATTACATTATACTTCGCACCACAAAGGTTGTCACAGATTCCAACCCTATGCAGTACTTTCTTAGCCGTTGGCAAGTTAACGACAAATTTTCTCGATGGATCGTTATCCTCCAGGAGTACGACCTTGAGTTCTCAACACCTAAGAGTAAGAAGGCCCTCGTTCTCGTCGAACTTGTCACGGCTCTCCCCTCTGACACCACCAGTACCCCGGTCAACACCGACTTTCCCGACGAACATCTCTTTTACATCACTTTGGATGATCCTTGGTACGAAGACCTCCTCATCTACCTTCGAACTCAAAAGTTTGGTAACCACCTTTCACGAGATGATCGTCAACGTATTCGTCATCAGGCCCCCCGCTACCTCCTCATCGGAGACATCCTATACCGGCAGGGCGTCGACACCATTCTTCGTTGATGTCTGACTATTGACGAAGCCGACAGAGTCTTAAACGACTGCCACAATGGCCCATGTGGGGGCCATCTTTCGGGTATATCCACTGCTCAAAAGATTATCCGAGCCGGTTACTTTTGTCCTACCTTGTTTCATGATTGCATTCATGCTGTGAAACGATGTGAGCAATGTCAGCTCTATGCCAACAAAGCCCGAGCTCCCCCCGCCCTTCTCCACCCTGTCATTACTGTCGGCCCTTTCTGTAAATGGGGCATTGACTTTATGACTTGTAATCCCCACTCTAGCAATGGTCACAAATACATTGTTGTCGTCGTTGATTACTTCACCAAATGGGTCGAAGCTATGCCCACTTTCAACAACACCGTTAACACTGCAGCGCATTTTTTCTTTAACTATGTCATATCCTGTTTTGGCGTACCCCTCCAACTCGTTTCCGACCACGTGAAACACTTCAAGAATGTGATCTTCGTCGAACTCTCATCTCGGTTAGGCTTCTCTCAAGAGTTTGCCTCACCATATTACCCTTAGTCAAATGGACCGGTCTAGGCAGTTAACAAAGTCCTCAATACCATGTTACAGCGCATGGTTAATAAACATAAAACCAATTGGAATCATATGTTATTTTCCACTCTATGGGCTTATCGAACAATGGTGAAAACCGCTACTAGTTTCACACCATTACATTTAGTCCATGGGGTTGAGGAAACTCTTCCCATCGAGTGCGAAATTCCCACCTTACGCACCGCAATTGAGCTATTACCTGACACTGCTCCAATGGAGTAGCACTTTCTGAACTTGGAGTCTCTGGATGAAGATCGTCGATCTTCTTTATAGAACAATGAGGCAGCTAAAAAATTATCCAAGGCCACCTTTGATCGCCATGTCAACCTTCAATCATTTCGCGAAGGCGACCTCGTCTTGGCTTATGATATCGCTCATGATACCTTTGGCCACGACAAATTTGAATCACTTTGGCATGGCCCTTACATTATCCAACATTGCCTCACCAAAGGTGCATATATCCTGGCCTCTCCCGAAGGCCTCTCCCTCAAAGAGCCCGTCAACGGGTTGTATCTCAAGAAATTTTATGCTTAAAAGTAGTCATTCTACTTTAGGTTATTTCTTTTTCTAGTATTTTTAATATTTTTTCCTCCTACCCTCTCATCTAAACTATCCTTTGTGCTATTGACAGATGCTTCCTCCACCACCCTACCACATTGGTTATGCCGACGGCGCCAGCCATTGGACACAAAATCTCGCTTCGACTGCTTGGGCTCTCTACACCCCCTCACATGAAATGCTACATTCAAGCGACATATTTTTGGGGCCAACCACCAACAACCAAGCTGAATACACTGTGGCCATCGGCCTCTTGGTCGATGCCCAACATCATCATATTCATCACCTTAGCGTCTTCCTCGACTCTCAACTAGTCGTTCTCCAGCTTAACAATGTATACCATGTATGCAATCCGTGCCTCTTTCGCAAATACCTGCAGGTTAGATTGTTATCTCAACATTTTGATTCCATTACATTTACACATATTCCAAGACAATTGAATCAATTAACAGATCACATAGCTAACATGGTGTTAGATTGGCATATATCACATCAAGCTACACATACATAAACCTCTCACAAATCCTGTCATAGCATATATATAGAATAGACATCATCAAACTCATCAACAAAAAACACATGTAGACATCAGATGAATCTCAAAATATGTATACTCATGTATATATAAAAGCCCATCAGGCCATCTGATTGTTTACATACAAAAATACATGTATCCGCAAGCCAACGCAGCACCTCGATACAAAAAATGGGCTCACCAGCCTATATACAACAAAAACAAAAATATACATCATGCACCACTCATGGTGCCTCTATCGCCCCACCACCTGCCCCTCCCTCAGGTGGTGGCAGCCCACCACCACCTGCTCCAAGCGGTGGTGGTCCACTGTTGGCAAATTTGGTGAACAGGCAGCGTAAGCTTGTCATTGATGGCAAGTACAACATTGAAGATGATAGGCAAATAGAAGACAAGTTCAGAGAGGTGAATGATCGAATGCAGTGAGTGCATGCAGCGAGAGCCGTTAGATTTGGTGCAGAGTCACCGACAGCCGTCGGATCTGCGGAAGTGGCATGGAGGATAAGTTCTCATGAACAAGAGGAGAGGCTTCATCGGAGAATCGGGAATCAGAGTTTCACGAGTCTCGTGAACAATGACAACGAAAACCCCGAAATTGCGATATGCGATTTCGCGATGTAATCACAGTCGTTGGATAAGAATTGATCAGGACCATTGATCATAGCCCGTATCGGAGTATCGGGGATCAGGACTTTGTAATGCCAAAATCTCTTGACATCAAGAACTCCGAAATCGTGAAATGTAATTTCGCGATTTAATCGCAGTCGTTGAATCCAGAATGAATCTAAACCGTAGATCCTATTTCTGGTCAGATTTTCGAGAATCAGGACTTTGAAATGTCAAGAACACACTGCAACAGAAACTCTGAAATCGCGAAACGCGATATTGTGATTCAACCGTAGCCGTTGAGCCAAGATTGCACTTGAACCGTGGATCCAACTCACGACAGTAGACCACGTCATCTAGGGACACGTGGCACAACCAGGGAATGACAGGTGTCAGGAATATTCAACACTTCAGGCACATGTAAGTCACGAATCAGAGTGACACGTGGCAGGATCTAACACGTGTCAACCACTTGTGACGTCAGCAGAGGCATCGACGATCGGGACTTTGAAATGAAAAATTCACTTAACATCGAAAGTCTCGAAATCCTGGAGGGATCGGGACCGTCCATCTGAGGGACAGGTGTCGAAGATCAAGGCATCGTCGGCATTTTTTTCATCGGGAAATCGGGGATTCTGTTGAAAAGAGTTTAGTGCAAGTCAGAATCACGATCCGCGAAACCCCGATGAGTGGGGGCCAGCTATCAGCGTAACGGAGCGTCGGTATTTGGACGATCGGGAATCCCGTGGTTGTATGCATGGAGGCATCACAAACCCCGTAGCCCCGATGGGGTAAGGTTGTGGTCACGGTGTGACGGTCACGTTGACCGGGAGCTAAGCTCTGGAGGGCTAGCATATGGAATACCAAAACCGGATTTAAAAAGGCGTGCGTAGGTTTAATTCAAATTCTTGATTTCTCCCGAGCAATAAATATGGGACCCAATGAGTGTTGAACGAGTCCTGGATCCATGGGTTTAAGAAGGGGTCGATGCCCTTTCTACAGGTTCTCTGAAGAAGCAAAGCAGGATGGTAAGGATGGTAAGGACGGTGATAGGTTGCAGGGGTCCCTTCTGGAGGATGTAGAGGCCATTTTCTGACAGTAGGCACATCTACAGGTCGTCGAGGTCATTTGGGTAGGTGGCAGAACTACAATGAATCCCGGTAAGTTACAATAGATATGAACTTCTCAGCAACACATATTATTACTGATCAATACGGGTCAGTTACTTTAAGAGTTAGGACCTTTGACGAAGGATGTTCAATGCATATTGAAGTCTGGGTTATTGCTGATATTCTAAAGTTTTGGGCAAAATATGGTTGCTGACAAATGTATAAAGGGTTGAAACTGCCTGATCTAGTGTGAAAATTAATGAAATGTGGTCAACAGTGAGTCTGAGGGTTTAACCTTTCAGTAGAAGCATCCTACCAATAGAAACTGGTGCTATCTTCAGGGGGTTGAAGCTCCCTTCCAGGAAAGGCTGGTAAACGAGAGAAGGTTGTAGCCTTCTGTAGGTAGAAGCCTGCGTACTAGTATGAGTCTGCACTAGTACACTGTTGTAGAATTTTTTCTTAATAATAATCATTTAAGATAGAGACAACGACAGTGGTGGTTTTCTCCCGATTTGGGTTTCCACCTTAAAATCCTGGTGTTCATGTGTCTTACTCATGCGCGTTGGTTTGCTTGTTTTTACTACATTGTTTTATTGCTTAATAGACATTTGAGGAATAATAAAATATCTCTGGATGCACTCTTGCCTCTATAAAGTAGCCTAAGGTTTTTTAGTGAAAACAGAGAAAAATAATTATTGCTCAAATATTGATTCACCCCCCCCCCCTCTCAGTATTTCTCAACAATTGGTATCAAAGCAGGTTCTTCTGAAAAAGGCTTAGCCGCTAGAAGGAAGTTCAATCAAAATGAGCAATCAAGACTGAATAGCATCTATCAGGCCTCCACTTTTCAATGGAAACAATTTAATCTTCTGGAAAACAAGGATGAGATATTATCTTCAGTCTCTGGGAGCAGATGTATGGGCTATTGTTGAAGGAGGATATCAATATCCATCTACAGTACCAATAGATCCAACAGAAAGAAAAACCTACGAGAAAAATGCAAAAGCAGTTAATGCTCTGTTAGGAAGTCGAACTGAATCAGAATTTGTCAAAGTCATGTAGCTGAACACAACAAAGGACATATGGGAAAAAATCATTCTAAGTTATGAAGGTGAGGCAAAGGTAAAAAGTGCTAAACTGCAAACTCTCAGAATTCAATATGAGAATCTTAAAATGAATAATGAGGAAAACATTGCAAATTTCTTTTTACGTCTTGATGATATTGTAAATCGCATGAGAAATCTGGGAGAAACAATAACCGAATCTACTTTGGTTGAAAAAAATTTAAGATCTCTAACTTCAAAGTTTGAGTCAAAAGTATCAGCTCTTGAAGAAAAGCAGGATCTTCAAAATCTTACTGTGGTACAACTACATGGCATACTAACTGCGTATGAAATCAGAAGAGGAGGACCATCTGAAGTCAAGGAAGCAGTATTTAGAACTTCTACAAAAGGAAAGGAAGTACAAATAACATAAGGATCATGCTACATCTCAGAGGAAGATGAGATAAACTTCGCAAGGAAACTCCAAACTTGGACAGGACGGTTCAAAGGTAAGCTTCCTTTCAAATGTTTTGAGTGTGGAAGAGTTGGTCATTATGTTGCTAAGTGTCCTTATAAAGAAACACATAAAAAGGGGAAGGAAATAGCAGGAAGAAATAAGAATAGTTTCAGTTCTAAAAGGAGTTTCTATACTCATGAAGATAGTGATGGGTTATCTGATAGTGAGGAAGAATGTGAACAAGACCTTAGACTTCTCATAGCATTTGAAAAAGGATCTAGAGAAGAAAATGATACTTTTGAGGATGCTCTAGAAGACAGTGATTTTCTTGATGAAAACAATAAACTCAAAATCTGTTTAAAAGAGAGTAAAATCACTATAGAAACTCTGAAAAAATAGCTTGAAGAAAAGGAGAAACATAATGAGAAATTAGAGTGTGAAGTAGTAAGTCTAAGAAAAGAACTTAAGAAAGTAAAGACTCTGAATCTTATATTTTCTAAAGGATCTGAAACCTTAGATGAAATTATCAAGGTACAACGTTCTCCTCTCATAAAGACAGGCCTTGGATATACTGGAGAATCTTCTCAATCTTCAGCACCAAATTATCTAAAAGCAGTTACAGCTAGTTTACAAGACGTTGCCACTCAGCAAGGGAATAAGGAATCTTTACAAGTAAGGCATGATCATCTCAATTCAAAAAACACAAATAGGAATGCCTTTCAACGGAACACCAATCAACAAGTAAACTCATATAGGAGATTCTATGATCGCAAAAAAATTTTCTTCAATGGACAATGTTTCTCATGTCACAATTTTGGTCATAAAGTTGCTCAATGTGTTGCATATAAAACTATCATGACAAGAGAATCAAGAAAGAAAAGGATTGAATTGGAAACAAAGAAGAATACTTATAACAATTTTTCTCCTCTTCAGAATGAAGTTGA
>ML778777.1:34526-58986 GCA_009831015.1 Picea engelmannii | reverse complement strand
CAAGACTTTCAAATCAAATGTTCATCTCCTATCTCTATTATGTGTGATAATACAAGTGCCATCAGTATCTCAAAGAATCTTGTTATGCATTCCAAGACCAAGCACATTCCCATCAAATATCACTTCTTACGAGAACAGGTGCTCGAGCAAAAGGTGAAATTGGAGTATGTTCCCTCCAACGAACAAGTTGCTGATATCTTTACTAAACCTCTACCCAGGGAAGCGTTCGAATATCTCTGACAAAAACTGGGAGTAGTCTCTACCATGCAGAGGATCAGGTCTCATTAAGTACAGAAGCCTCAATTGGTTGTAAGGTGTTGATGAGAATCTCTACATGCTCTGGCTAAGGGGGAGCATTGATCATATGCAAAGGCGTATCAAGCAGATAGCATGGTCAGGGGGAGTGCTTATTGAATATTTGGTAAATTTCCTAAATTCTTATAGATGACAGGGGGAATATGTTCTGCAACAAGATCAATGGAAGAATGTTTCTTCTTTGACATTGATGTCAAATGGGGAGAAAGAAGTCGAGTTCGAAATGTTTCGGGTGTAGAGGAGAGTTTGAATGGTAGAATGCAGAGGAGTGTTGAGTCTGAATGCAAGTGTTGCCATCAATGCCAAAGGGGGAGATTGTTGGCAAATTCAGTGAATAGGTAGCGTAAGCTTTTCATTGATGGAAAGTACAACATTGAAGATGACAGGCAAATAGAAGACAAGTTCAGAGAGGTGAATGATCGAAAGCAGTGACTGCACGCAGCGAGAGCCGTTAGATTTGGTGCAGAGTCGTCGATAGTCGTCGGATCTACGGAAGTGGCATGGAGGATAAGTTCTCATGAACAAGAGGAGAGGATTCATCAGAGAATCGGGAATCGGATTTTCACGAGTCTTGTGAACAATGACAACGAAAACCCCGAAATCGCGATATGCGATGTAATAATAGCCATTGGATAAGAAGTGATTTGGACCGTTGATCACAGCCCGTATCGGAGTATCGGGGATTGGGAATTTGTAATGCCAAAATATATTGACATCAAGAACTCTGAAATCGCGAAATGCGATTTCACGATTTAATCATAGTCGTTGAATCTAGAATGAATCTAAACCATAGATCCTAGTCCTGGTCGGAGTTTCGAGAATCAGGACTTTGAAATGTCAAGAACACACTGCAACAGAAACTCCGAAATCGCGAAACATGATATTGCGATTCAACCGTAGCCATTGAGCCAAGATTGCACCTGAACCGTTGATCCAACTCATGACAACAGACCACATCAGCTAGAGACACGTGGCACAACCAGGGAATGACAGGTGTCAGGAAGATTCAACACTTCAGGCACATGTAAGTCACGAATCAGAGTGACACGTGGCAGGATCTAACACGTGTCAAACCACTTGTGACGTCAGCAGAGGCATCGGCGATCGGGACTTTGAAATGACAAAGTCACTTGACATCGAAAGTCTCGAAATCCCGAAGGGATCGGGACCGTCCATCTGAGGGACATGTGTCGAAGATCAAGGTGTCGTCAGCATTTTTTTCATCGGGAAATCGGGGATCCCATTGAGAAGAGTTTTGTGCAAGTTAGAATCGCGATCCGCGAAACCCCGATGAGTGGGGGCCAGTTGTCAACGTAACGGAGCATCAGTATTTGGATGATCGGGAATCCCGTGGTTGTATGCATGGAGGCATCACAAACCCCGTAGCCCTGATGGGGTAAGGTTATGATCACGGTGTGATGGTCACGTTGATCGGGAGCTAAGATCAGGAGGGCTAGCATATGGAATGCCGAAACCGGATTTAAAAAGGCGCTCGTAGGTTTAATTCAAATTCTTGATTTCTCCTGAGCAATAAATATGGGACCCGATGAGCATTGAACGGGTCCTGGATCCATGGGTTTAAGAAGGGGTCGATGCCCTTTCTACAGGTGCTCTAAAGAAGCAAAGCAGGACGGTAAGGACGGTAAGGACGGTGATAGGTTGCAGGGGTCCCTTCTGGAGGATGTGGAGGCCATTTTCTTACAGTAGGCACATCTACAGGTCGCCGAGGTCATTTGGGCAGGTGGCAGAACTACAACGAATCCTAGTAAGTTACAATAGATCTGAACTGCTCAACAACACATATTATTACTGATCAATACGGGTTAGTTACTTTAAGAGTTAGGACCTCTGACAAAGGATTTTCAATACATATTGAAGTCTGGGTTATTGTTGATATTCTAAAGTTTTGGGAAAAATATGGTTGCTGAAAAATGTACAAAGGGTTGAAACTGCCTGATCCAGTGTGAAAATTAATGAAACTTGGTCAGCAGTGAGTCTGAGGGTTTAACCTTTCAGCAGAAGCATCCTACCAGTAGAAACTGGTGTTATCTTCAGGGGGTTGAAGCTCCCTTCCAGGAAAGGCTGGTAAACGAGAGAAGGTTGTAGCCTTTTGCAGGTAGAAGCCTGCATACTAGTATGAGTCTGCACTAGTGCACTATTGTAGAATGTTTTCTTAATAATAATCATTGAAGACAGAGACAACGACAGCGGTGGTTTTCTCCTGATTTGGGTTTCCACCTTAAAATCCTGGTGTTCATGTGTCTTACTCATGCTCATTGGTTTGCTTGTTTTTACTACATTGTTTTATTGCTTAATAGACATCTGAGGAATAATAAAAGATCTCTGGATGTACTCTTGCCTCTATAAAGTAGCCTAAGGTTTTTTAGTGAAAACAGAGAAAAATAATTATTGCTCAAATACTGATTCACCCCCCCCCTCTCAGTATTTCTCAACATCCACCCACATGACCCTCCTGACCCGGCGGCAGGCGTCCACTCATCATAGTAGCCAGCACTATAGCTCGCCGCACTATGGACCGCCATGGTGGAGGTACCCCCACACACTGCTCCAGGAAACTCTCATCCTGGATGCGCGTCCACATGCCCTCAGGCACATCCTATAAAACCATCTCTAGATGGTAGCGTATGTCATCAAAATCTACTCCGAACGCCGCCGAAGAAGCATGTGATGGTCCCGCACCAGGGTCATCGAACCGACGCCTCCTCACTGCCTTCTCTGGCTCAGCCGATTGCCCCACAACATCCTCCCGCCGTCGTCTCTCTCCATGCGGTAGTCTCTCCAGCTCTCGTCGAGTCGACGCTCTGTGCATCTCCACCTTGCACCCGCGAGGTGAAACATATGCACATGCACAAAACAACAACAACAGATCGTATCAACATCTCTATCATATACATATGGACTGATATCTCAAAAAACAACATAAACCACAAACATGCACACCAAATACTAAACATACCTCGATGGTCAAACACCTCCCCTGGAGGTAGCACCATGTCTGGGTCACCCCGGAAGTCCACCCCAGCATAGGGGTACTGCAGTATCACCTGCAGCATCGACTGCCACACCTGTGCCACCTCTGCTGAAAAGAAGTGGCCACCTTCGCCACCACCATGACGAAGCAAAACTGTAGACCATCGCCTCAACCGCGGTTCGCGTGCCCCCGACATCTCCAGTAAGATCCTCGGGTGCAACATCGGCACCCACTCTAAAACCAAGCCACTAGGATGGACCCAAAAGAAAACTCTCCTCCACCAATAGACCAAAAATGATCCAACTGGGCCACCATCCTAGTGTGAAGTGTCAGCCCCCAAGCGAACCGCTCATCGACCACCACTCTCTCCAGCACCAATAGTTGGCCACCACTAATCTGCTGGGTCACAAGTGACCCATATATCCGAACAATCACCGTCGCTATACAACGATGTTCTAGGGAGTCTATCGCACCGATACTCACCACCGTCCCAGACATAAAGTCCCGACCTGAGCAGTATCTCTGGCCCATATCAGCCAGGGAAATGGTCTCGGGGAACACCGGCTCTGCCAGTAGAGGCGTTCCCCAAAAGGGGAGCCTAGTCAAGAAATAAATATCCTCCACCGCAGTGAAGGGGATCTTCTCTCCTCACACGAGGAAGCAGTGTAGCTTCAGACTCCTGGATCAAGAACTATAACAAACACTCCTGTGCCCGTATCAATGGGCACTCAAAGAACTTTAGCAACCCACAGGTTGCCAAAGTCGCCCGCACACCAGGCCCCTCAATGGCCACGGTGTCTCGCAACTGGGCCCAGTCTCGCTCTCGCCACCACACTGGCATCGTCACTATGGTCCACCTGTAGACAACACAGAGTCCGATATCAGCTCATGCAACCATCAACAACATCAAAAAGCCTCATTTTTTCCCCTTCAACCTTGCCTCCTAGGTGCGGTTTTTGTTACCCACAGGTGCGCACACATGCGTGCTTGTTCATTACACAGGCATGCATATAGGCGCACATGTTCATTACATAGGCGCGCATCTGTGCGCACCTGTTTGATTCACAGGCACACCCCTATGTGAACCTGTTCACCATACAGACGTGCATAGGTGCGCGCTGTCAAACTCACAGGCGCGCACTGGTGCGCGCCTGTCCAACTCACAGGCGTGCCCTTCGGGCGTGCCTTAAATTCTCCTCATCGCACACCCATGCGTGTATATTCTGTGTACAGGTGCGCATGTATGCGTGCCTATAACTGAATCGCTCACACATGTGGGGCCCCCACCCCCTAAAATACCCCTGTACGGCCCTCCATACAACCCCTGCCCAAAAATTGAAAACCTATTTCTATGCAGGATGATCAGACCACTAACCTGATACTCGCAGATCCTCAATCGGATGCCTCTTCCTCCTCGAATCTCCAAATCTCCTCGAAAATGGCTTGACCAATCACTACTGCAGCAGGTACAAATGAGGTGGAAATGTGGGCCCTACAGCTATATATAGGCCTTTTTCCAAACTTCCACTCACCATTTCGGGAGCCCAAGGTGTCCATTTTTCAAATCATCTTTAGCCAGGGGATCAACATCCCGTCACCTACATCACAATAGTCCCTTGGTCACTTTTCATCCTGATCCCCTGGGGTGCCTTTTTTTCATATCATGGTTAGGTACGCACGCGCATAGTCGCCTTTATCAAATACATGCTCATATCTTTGATTCTCTTCAGATATTGTTTGCTTTGGGTATTTGGTTTTTATGTGTGCAGGTACTTGCTCATCATCCATCGACATCACCCCTTCAGGTATATACTCAGCACTGGCATGTAGTCTTTCCCATTATATCACACTTTCATTTCCAGTCACACCCTCTGATGTTTACCTCTAGGATCCCCATTCCCGGCTTTGCAGTACCCACACCTCTATTTTGCATCTTCGGTACTGTTACCCAGTAGCATTCTTACCCACATGAGTTGTCCCATTCATAGCACCTTTTGGCACTTTTGACACTCATGTTGTTCTTCATTTCCCTTTAGGGATGGGAGTCTCGATAGTCTTTCATCATGTCGTGAATCAACCACATACTCCTTCTCCTCATTTTGCTAGCTTTTCCACACGGACTCCCAGATTATCTCTTTACGGTTCTATTTTTTTACCTGCATCACCACAGTATCATGAACCCTCCATTTCATCCACAATCTATTTGCCCATCTGCGAACCTACCTTCATTTCACCTACCTCATACAAAAACTCAACAATGGGGCCCCCACCCTTCATCAGTTTTCCAAGCAAATTTTGCCCTTCATGGGGCACCCGTTTCTGTATTTGTACGTTTCTACCCAAATTATTCATTATTTATTGTACAAACGTCTTTATTTCCAGTCATTACATTTTCTTTTTTCCTCACCTTTGGCGACTTGCTTCCTTCCTTTTGTCCACACGCAACCCATGTCACCCTTGGTTGGGGCATTACTTATCATCTACCCTTGTCGGCATCGTCCATCTCTTTAGAGTACCCCACAGGTCACTTACCTCTACCCTCTGAATTTTTTCACTTTGACCCACCTCTAGCACAACTTATCATCGGTCTTGTCGTCCCCCTGACACTCGACCTCATTACACGGTTGCGGCCACTCTTTATCTCATACATCCTCCAACCAAGGGAAGTCTTGAGTCTTCCCACTTCTTGACTTCGTCCATGTACCTCTACCACTTCCTCACCTCAGTAGATTCCACAAATCCCTTTGCTTCTGGGATTCACGTTCCCCTTTTGTCGACATCAACACAATTTTCCGGAAGGGCGACAATATCTTGATTCTCATTCTCCCTTCAATGAGAGATCTTGGACGGAACAGGGTGAAACACCATTGCTCCCTGCTATCGTTGGCCCCCATAACATTCGACGCCAACACTTTCTCATGTTATGGTGGGTCTTACTTTGTGACTATTGTAGTTATTTCTATCATTTGCCGAAGACCTCTGAACTTGGTAGGGCCATCAATGCCCGCATCATCGCCTATACTTATTACCGCGATAATTGCCTATTATTCAGAGTATGTTCCTTTGCAGAATTGTCTTCTACCTTTTTTCATCACCGCCCTCGAGGGCACTGCAGTTGTCTACACCAACACTTCAGTCATCTTTTTTTCAGAGTTACATGACACGAGCATGGGGCATGCCCGCCTCGTTTGTACACAGTTTTCTATTTTGCACACCTCATAGAAGGTCGAGTCCTACCGGTTCCTTTTTTTCTCCAACGGATTGCTCTGAATGATCCCACTATTTCTCTATCTTACAACAACATTCTCAGTAGAATAAACATTGATGGATTTCGGCTATACGTATGCTCCTAACCTCATCCATCAGGGGGCATCTGTTATCACTAAAATTTCGTCCACACATGGCGACAAGAACTCAGCATCGTCAAACAACAATGAAGTCATTCATGGCCTTGAATGAGTCTCACAACATTAAAAAAAGGTCAAAAACTATACAAAGTAGTGAAAAATTGAAGAGCGCTTTACAGAAGTTGGGCGTGTGCGCACATGCGCGGAACAGGAACGTAGCAAGTGCGCATATGCGCACGATGCATGGTTGTTAGCGCAAAAAGTCGTGCACCTGCTAAACGGTGCATTTATGAATGTGTTCGGCCTCCCAACCACTTATGGTTCAGCTCCCAAGCTGATTTGACCTCCAAATCCGGGCTGGATCCGAATGGTGGGCTAGTCAAAGACCTAATAATTCCCTAAATGGCCTCTTTTCACACTACAAAGCAGTTACACAATAACCTAATGCAATGCTATAAAAAGCCATGAATGCACCTCATTTTCTCAAGGAATTCTAAGTAATGTTATGCTGCCTATATTTTTTTAAGGACTCCATCCTTGACAAGAGCACATTGGCACCTTTTCATTGAGAAATCCACCTCTCCATTGAGTGGATTTTCAAAGAGTTCTTTCACCACCATTTTCATTTTCTTTGTTGTAAGGAGAGAAAGCTTGCGAGGGTCCAAGAGCCTTCCCTTAGAGGAAGAAGGGACTCACAGTCCCCTTTCTTCTTGGTGCTTTGATTTCATCAATAGATTAGCCTAAAAAAATTGGTGACATGGGTCTTTTTGCTTTTGTTATCTCTATGTCCTTATGCTTATAATTTTAGTTTGTATTAGTTTAATTCTTGCTTATAGTTTTGTTTTTCTTTCTCTAACTCTTTCCTCTATAGCTGTCCTGCTCAGCAAGACCCAGCTGGGCATGCAAGGACTTCTTATTTGCTCACCAAGGTGACGAAAGGGTGCAACAGTCCTGACCCATGAAATTTCTATCCAGGGAAGACCTCAGAGTGCTCTTTAGCACATCACATCAAAGAATCTTATGGAGAGGTAGAAAAGGGAAGCGAAGTTACAAGGTAGCCTCCATACTGGATGGTGCAGTGTGCCTTTCTTGTCAACTCTTATCTAGAAATCTAGTGAGAAAGAACTGCCCCACATAGGTCACCGAGTTCATGGTGGACCTCACAGGAACGTGTGTGGAGGGAATTCAGATGAACTGGGAGAACTACCTCATCAACGAGTTAGAAAAGGATTGTCGTGAAGCCTAGGAATTAGGATACAAGTTTCACTATAGTTGGATTATCATCTTGATTGCATTTGTGGCTTGGAAAATGCCCAAAGGACCTACTTTCCCAGAGATCGAACCTACGAATCCCCTAGATGCTCAGTTTTCCACCCTGTGGCATACCAATGACATGACAAAGCAGTGGAAGTCTAATGTTGTGTTTCACAGATATTATTAGCAATTGAATTTAATCATTCCCTTGTATGACACTGCATACCCTACATCAGTACCGACCCATAGCAAATTTCCATGTTGATCCCCACTGTTATCACACAAACTTGTTAGAGTCTTGTGGGTTTGTTCTTTCTACCTAAGTTAGTAATTTTTCCCCCTCTTTCTCCTTTTCACCGACCAAATATTAATTTTTTCCCCTTTCGGCTGGTAGTTTTCTCTGTGTCTTCCAGTGATCATTAGAGCGACCTTTTGTTTTGAGTAGTCCTACCTGAGAAGTCTCGGTCCCAATTTTTTTTTTCTCTAAGGTTAATAACTTCCCTTTTTACCTCTTTCACTAATCCTTTTGCTTTCCTAGAGACCTCAACCAATCATCCAAGTATTTATTTACACAGGCCGCAGCCATAAGCACAAAGCGCAACACTTAGAGCGGTCTGATATGGAATCAAATCAAGTGAGCGGGCAAAATCAGTTTTTAGCGGCTGGGATTCCAGGTGGAGTTCAGATCGGTGGTTAATGGGTATTCAGAATCTGAAAGTTTCCCGAAGTTTAATGTCGGGGCAAAGGCCTGAGATTTAAGGTCAGAAAAATATTTAATCTGGGTTGTAGATCTCATTATGAGAGATCAATGTTGAATAATAATCGTGCGAATCGGGAGTTCACAACGTTGTTAAAGTTGTTCATCAAAGATCCAAACTCCCCCGAAACCGGAAATCAGAAAGAGTCGTTCGATCCAACAAGACGCATGGCACCAGATCCGAACTATGGAGAAATTCATTTCTGGTAAAAACAAGTGAGGAAGGCACAAATTTCTCGAGTCCCGAAATTCCAAAATGATGAAGTGATAAAGTGTCGATATTTATCTGGGTCGTCTGATTCAAAGGGGTCCGTGGCACCTGATATGAGAAATCATGATTTTGTGACTCAGGGGTTTTATCATGGAGCACAACGCAGTTTTGCAAAACACAAAATCGCTAAGTGCCCAGGAGTTGGGCCCATGGTCATAGCCCTAGGTTGCATGGAGTGATGGAAGGAGCTATGTCAAAGGCCGAGAGCACCCACGTTGATCACAAAAAAATATATGCATTGCTTCGAGACACCAGGATTGACTCGAAGAAAACATGAGGATCACCTGGAACATTCATGGGTGTGAGGCCTCGTCCTGATCCTAATGAAAGAAGTTAATGAAAACAAGGAAGGTGGTTGAGACATCATCTCCTTCCATAAATAGAAGGTTAGGAAGGGATGAGTTGCAGAAGCAAGTTGTCACTCCAGTTTGACAGAGATCACGTCCGACAGAAGACTTCATGGGAAGTCTGATCAATGTCTGGGTCTCCACCACTTCAATCCTCCACCAAAGGCAAGCTCATAACAAAGAGGGAATGAGGTCCTCTCGATAATAAGGAAAGAGCTCGGGGGTTGAACACTGTGTTCAGACTTGAGGGAAAAAGGGATGCTGACTCAATATGAAGTAATTTCTCCAGAGTAACTTTTCTCTCAAAGTTGAATTCTTTCTCCTCCTTTTCCATAGCTCGAAATTGTGCTCTTATAGCCTCTAGAATGCAACTGAAGGGCCGATTCGAAACATTTCCAGTATATGGAAGGACAAAGATCAAATATATTTTGTCGTGACATGGAAACCCGACCTCATTTTGTATTTTCTAGCACAAATCCTGATATACATGAGCTGTAGTGGAGTAGCAAACATATATGCATCTTGTAAAGCAGTTAGGGAGCGTATATGTGGAAAAATATATATTTTTGGCTCTGGGTTTATCAAAAAGGGGGTGATAAGTCTGCATAGGGAAATGGAAAAATGCCCTCTGTGCAAGATAGCAATGGTGAGGAAAATCTTGCTATAACAGATGCCCCCTAATGTGTGAGATCAGAGGAGTATATGCAATGGCCGAAATACATTATAAATAACCCAGAAGTGGAGTGGTAGAGAACCAACTGGATGAACTCAATTTCTCATTACATTATGTATTGACTTTGCATACACGGCTACCAATAATAAAATGCAGATCCATGTGTAAAATATACCAACAAGTGTTCACGACCATGAGTAGGAAAGTATAAATGTGGTTACATGCCAATAGTTGTCATAGTCACGAACAAGGCCTAGTGAAACCAGTCTCAAAATCAATCTGAAGATATCTGTATACCATGGAGTACAATCTAATCTCCCATGATCATTGAAGTCAAATAGGTATTGGTCCAATGAAATGGAAGCAACAACTCATGAATGCTATGTCCACAAAGTGATGTCTTCAAGTCTTCAATACAATTTGCCAATGGTGCAAGTCTACATCATGTGAATAAATGAGTTGATGTGGAACACGATGAGACATCGTTTGATTACCAGTCATTGAGGTATACCGTTAAAAAATGCAAGACAACCTACCAATGATGAAAGTAGGTATCAAGGTATTGAGTACATCTCTACAAATGTGAACAAAGGAGATGGTGTTGAACACTTGAGAGATCCATTGATCAGGAGACATTGATGTATTCCCATCTATCAATGGCGAGAGAGCCTGCCACTAATGACTACAAGCCTCAAAATACTCATAAAACTCTAGGTCTTGTATCCAGAATAAATGAGTTGAAGTCGATGGAAAGAGACCCATTGAAAGGAGAGCATTAAGGCATCTCTCATCAGTCAACATAAGGAACAAAGCAGGAGCTTCATGATTTGGTGGAGATCATATGAAGAACATGTTCACGAACCAACAACCCTGTGCATCTTTTGCATGTGCCAAATGCAAGCGGTACATGAAAAAGACCCTCTGAATAACATCCAATGATGAAAACTGCTGACAAAGGCGAGGAAACCAACAATAAGGCTAATGGCATCCAAGACACTGCATGAATCCCAAAGTGTGAATAGATGTCTTACCGTCGAACATAAGGGAAACCACCTAGCCAACGACCCGTGATGAAATGTCGATTGTTGGGTCCAAGGTGAACTACCAATGATGAAAGTAGGGCCAGGGTGCATCACAAGACCAAAGTATCATGTGATTCTGAGACAAACTGAGGGTATGGACGACATGCAAAGTCAATATTTCTTAGGAGTGGCTGACACAGGTTGATAGACTTCCTTTTAACAAGAGCATGAGACATACGATGGACTCTGGCAGCATAGACTTAATGATGTGACAACTAGATGCAATAGGAATCCATAATGTTCTCTATAGTGACCGAAAGATTAACCAATCGATAGAGAAACTTATGTAACGAGATCATCTTCCCAAGGCCATGCTAAACCCAAAATTATGATAACGCAAGGACTCAATAATTTTGTACTCTGTTCAAAGGTGACACGACTGCTACCAATTACAATATAGTACTTCCTTCCCGCTCGTTGTTTTTTGTTTTTTCATAACAAGTGAATGCTATGATACAAAGAAGGGAACAAGTGTTGCAAGTAAGAAAAAATAGTTCCAGTAGTGGAACGTACCTATGCTTAATGCAAGGAAATGCACGCGGGAGATGGACACTCGCGGTGATGTTCCCTCTAGGGTATAGGGTGTCAAATTGTGAAGGATATAAACAAGGCTCTGCAATGCAAACTGCTTGGTCCATGGTTTATAACACGAAGAAAGAACTGGCTAAAGGCTCAATACTGCAAGCAAGGGCATGAGATGCAATCAAAATTTAATGCCAAAAAGTGTCCTTTTTTATATCTTTTAGTCTACTTGGTGTGAAAAAGGGGTAAACTTGTGCCAAATAGACGTCTTTTCAAATCCAATTTACAAGTGTGAAAAAGACAAGTTGACTCGGCGATCTTTTCCATTTTTTATAGAGAGTTGGAAAATAGCTTAACTAAGACTCATGATCTTTCAAATCCAATTTTAATCAGTGTGAAATGGACAAATCACTCGGTGATCTTTTCAATTTTTAATAACGAGTCAGAAAAGAGCTCTCATCCAAGAAATCATGTGAACAAGATAATGAAGTGGCCCACACGGGCCTAAGAACTGGATCCTCCTCGACCATCTGTGAGGGAACATGATCAGGATCGGCATAAGGGTCAAGGATAACTTGATATGCAATCTCATCTATCGATAGTGGCATAGCCATGCCAACATGCGACTGGCCTTCAATCGACAAAGTTGAAGAAGTTGGGGTCCAAGGGTCACTAGAATAAGAAGTGTGGAAAGGGATGGACCTCTATACTAAAGAGGGCATCCTGGACATGGCGCAAACATGGTGATTCAGTGTCGAGAAGTTGAAAGTACCCATGAGGGAAGAATACATTCCAACACCGATATTCTTAGTTGTCGACTGAGAATTGTTGACCACATGGATTGACAGTCCAAAAAATGCATTTGGGATAGAGTACACATAGGATAATTGGTCGATCATCACAATATCTCCCTGATGAATAAAACAAAGCATGTGGAAAATGTAAGATACGATGACGACCATAACATAAGTCCAATTGTGACCTAGTAACATGTTATAATCAAGAGGTGCATAAACTACCTCTACTTCCACCTCTACCGTCTTCCCACCTAACTGGACTAGAAAGGTGGGGAGAATACCATGAGGGTAGAAGGAATGAGTGTCGAATGTGGTCAACATGGTCGATGACTTTGAAAGGGTTAAAGAACCGATAGCTTTCCAAAATACTAAGGACATCATGCAAGTGGCAACACCTTCATCAATGACCGCTCGTTTGATGGTATATTTAGAATACTCCACGTGGATTTGGAAAGCCACATGGTAGGGTAAGCGAGGCTTCACATTCGTGACATAAAACTTGATGATCTTCAAGCCACTACGTTCTAGAGATCCTAAGGTGGAGAGTAAGGCATTCCTCTGTGATGGACACATCTGGAGTACCTCCAAAGAAGACATCGCGTAAGGTGTTTGTCCTAGATCCTCAACAATAGAGTAGTTCTGGGTAGCTGTAGCATTAGAGTTATGGGTAGAGCACTTGAATACTCCTTTTGGAATATGAGGCAGTGGCTCTAGTTTCTCGATCTATAAATTCTTCTCTGGGGGTGGAGGAGGAGCTTCTAGGCTGGTACTATCTTTTGAAGAGCCATAATCTCGAGAGCGAGTGGCTATATCGATTTTTGCGTCGACCATATTGATACAAACATGGTCACCATATTGCGGTGGTGGGTTTTGACTCCCACCAAGCGCATTTACAGCATTCGAAGAACTTGAGGCTAAGTGTTGGTTGTGAGGAAAAGGATTCATAAGAACAACAAGCGGAATATTTAAAAGCCTCGCAGCCTCCGCAATTTTGGAGCATAAGTGTGTAAGGTGATCATCGGTACAAAGTTTACAAGGAAACTTAACCTTACGCATTTCTTTCTTTCCCTCTCCAGCATTATCATTCGGTTTTCCATTATTATTCTTGTCCTTGGGTTTATTCTTCCCACCTCTACAATTATTTTGACCTTTCCATTTATTCCCATCTAGTAGCTGGTCACCATTTTGGTTTTTCGATGACTGCATGGAATGTACATCCGTCGATTGGATGGGTTTGGAGGATCCATATGAAGTTGGTCCTCCAGTAGACTTCGTTCCTGAGTCTGTGGACTTTACATTGGTGGACCCCACGATGCCATCGTCATGGGGCCCAGGACTCTGTTTAGAATCATGAGTCAACCACGGTGCATCGGGAAGAAGGTGGTATAACATCCCAGACTAATCATAGATCAAATCGAATTGTTGGGATCTAAAAATGGCCTCTTCCTCATTGAAGACCCCAAAATTAGCAACGTCCTTTGAAATAGGAGCGTGCAAATACTTTAAAAACCATTATAAGAGAAAGGCTGGGAGTATGGGAGTCTTAACTAACTGTTTTCGCCTACTCCATTCCTGGATATGGTTTGAAATATGAGTGTCAGTACTCTGGCGTAAATTTGACAAAAGTTCAAGGCCAACATCGTAATGAACGGGTAGTTGAAAATGGTTAAGAAAGGCTAGCACTAACTATTAAAAAGACCCATATGGCCCCCTAGGCAGCTCAATATACCATTGTGATGCAATCTCGATAAGAGTGCACTGAAACAATCATAATCTAATAGAATCGTGATTCAAAGAATTCCATGAGCACCAAAGGTGAAAAGTAGTGATGTGATCACCACGGTCCTCGCCATTATTACCCTCAAACTTTGGAATGTCTGACAGAAGCTTGGTGGGGACAGGGGGCCATGTGGGATCATAACTCACCAGGTCATTCATTAGTTTAGAAAAATCTAGCAGATTAAGTGTGGCCAAAAAAGGAATACGGGGTTGTGACACCTGACCCCATCCTCCCGCAAAAGGTTGAGTATTAGGAGTTGTGTTCCATCCAGGATTTTGGTGAGGACCATAACCTTGTCCTAAATTAAAAGACCCTCCTCTGGGCAGATTTGTGAAATATGGATTGGGCATCATTCCAGCAGGAATGTTCTGATAAGGGTTATGAAAATTGCCCCCCGTTGGATTAGCTCCAAACTGAGGGTTGTTAAAACTTCCCCCAAGTGTATTATATCCAGGTTGGGGGGTTCCCAAGACATAAGAATGACCTCCTCCAGGTGAGAATCTAGAGGATTGAAGTGGATTCTTTATGCCAAAAGTATTGGTCGAATTCGACACCGAGGGGATAGGGATATAGGGTGGAACTTGTCCGCCAACTTGGTTGTTCCATCCAGCCATAGAAGGATTAGACCCAGGGTTATGGAAGGGGACACTTCCTACATTAGGATTTGTTTTGGGAACATGAGAGATACCAAACTAAAAAGGAGTGTAAGGAGGTGTAGTGCCCCCAGGTCCAAGGCTAGCGTTATGGCCAGCAACTGGGATGGCAGTCGAAAACTGTGAAGTGAAACTTGGCATACCATAAGAAAATGGACTAGTATCCATGGGGATGGTCTGAACATTGTAACTCAGCAAATGGCCAAAACCCCCGAAAGGGTTAGATGCAAGAGATGAAGCATTGACTATGGACCGAGACATAGTACTGGTGTAGGCCTGTGGCACTGCAACTGTAGCGGCTGCAGGTGTCGAAGGAGTGAAATTAACTATAGTGGGATTGGGAGTAGATGAAATCCTAGTTTTTTGAAGACTAGACTTAGTACTCATCCTTGTGGGATCACAAGTCTGAAAATTGGATGTGTGTGTACCACTCTCGATAACTCTACGCCTTTTAGAAGGCAATAGCTCGAAAACCAGTGGTAACTATAACAACCGACAGGACCTGGGAGGAAGCTGGTCTGAATCCATGACAACTTATGACTCTCAACAAATAAAATGATATCCTAAGGCCAACTAGTAATCAAAGAGCATACCAAAAAGTTAAACGACCAATATGCATGCAAACGGGCTAAAGTGGTTGAGTGGCCTCCCTCGCTAAAGAAGGCATGCCTCGTCTAGGAGGGACCTCAGACTCCCTGCTAAAGTTTAGAGGTAACATAATCAGTTATAAGGGCCCTTGTAGGCTTAACAACCAGTCGGTCAGATCCCCCTGGAGAGGTAATCCTCCATAAAGGTTGTGTGTTGTCCAACCCCTATCTGACTCAGGATACAAGCAGAATAACCCCTGCAAGTAACCTATGAGAAACCTAAGTCAATCAACTAATCAACCACTATATAATCGATGCACATGAAAACAATCATAAGTCTGGATTACCGTATGGGCGGGGTAGCAAAGCCCAAAACCTTGAAAGTACCGCCTCTCACAGAGGTATGGATACTAGCAAGATCCCTAAATACGAATAAATCCATAGAAATATCTATGACCCTAGGTGAGTATCTAGGGGTTATCCCTTCAACAAACTTTGTGCGACCTCATGCTTAACTCTGGTGTAAGAAAAGCCTCTTGATATTACCAATTATACAATGGATTTATCAACTCCCTGTCTCAGACACATATGTTGATTTAATTTCCTTGGAGAAGTTTACTCACAAAATCTAATTCCAAGGCACTAAATCCTAGGCTAGTTTGTGCACCCTAAACAATAAAATTGTTACTAATCAATTTTAGTTTAAAGCATAAATTTTATTGGCCGTGATTACTCAAAAAGGTATGGAAATGAAGCTCATGTTGTTATGACTCTGCATAAAAATAAATATAGATATAATGCAAAGCCTAACTTTAACTTTTCAGTGAATGATATGCTAAATAAAAATAGTGCAATCTTCAATTTTAACTCTGCAACTCAGAAGTAAAATGTAATCTTTCTCTAAATGTGCTAAGCTAATGATAAAGGTTCCAAGAAGTATCAAAATTACAAACTTCCGTGTCGGCATGGTTCGAAACCAAGAAACCAAGTTCCTTCCAACTAGGTCTTCACCACTTCAATCCTCCACCAAAGGCAAGCTCATAGAAAAGAGGTAATGAGGTCCTCTCGATAATAAGGAAAGATCTCGGGGACTGAACACTGTGTTCAGACTTGAGGGACAAAGGGATGCAGACTCAATATGAAGTAATTTCTCCATAGCAACTTTTCTCTCAAAGTTGAATGCTTTCTCCTCCAGAATGCAACTGAAGGGCCGAGTCAGAACGTTTCCAGTATATGGAAGGCCAAATATCAAATATCTTTTGTCGTGACATGGAAACCCGACCTCATTTTGTATTTTCTATCACAAATCCTGATATACGTGAGTTGTAGTGGAGCAACAAGAATATATGCATCTTGCAAAGAAGTTAGGGAGCGTATATGTGGAAAAATATATATTTTTGGCTCTGGGTTTATCAAAAGGGGGGTGATAAGTCTACATAGGGAAATGGAAAAAGGCCTTCCGTGCAAGATAGTAATGGTGAGGCAAATCTTCCTATAACAAGCCTTAAAAAAGGAGAAAGATGAAGTCCTAGTACAGTTACGAGCAACATAGGACAGTGTAGCTACCTATGAAAGCGATAAATAAGAGTTTTAGGTGAAGCTTCAGGAGGAAAAGAGAGTTGGTGAAGCCCAGCTATAGAAGAAAAAAGAGCAGTTTCTCATAGAGTAGGTCATGGTCAAAGAAGCAGTAAGAAAAGTGTGTCGCTCTATACTAGACTTGGTACAGGAGGAACAAGATCCTATCGAAGCTCAAGTAGTGAATCTTACAGAGGCCCTCTAGCAGTTTCAGGCTAGGATAGTTCAAGTGGAGGCCCAAATAGTGTCGAGCATCCCGCAGGAGGTGCGTGACCAAAGGGAGGATTCCGCCAAAAACACAGTAGAAAGTATAAAATTCCTCACCTCGGTATGTAAATAGTTGAGTGATAGAAGCACCCAGAAATATGAATGCCTCACCGAGGATATAGAGTTAAAGAAGCTAGAGGCTCAGTTATAGGAGGTGCAACAACAAACATTCTCATTGCAGGCGTAGATGAAGCTGCTCACAATAGTGGAAAGGAAGAAGAGATCCTAGGAGCAGCACACAGTACAACAGCAGATCACTGCACTCTAGGGTAAGGCGATGGAAGTAACACAAAAGCTACAACCTGTGCAGGAATAAGCTTGCAAGTTGTTCAAGGAGATTGATAGCTAGGGTCCCCAGTTAGATCAAGTAGTTGAAGAAGTAGAACAACACCTAGAAGGGCCTGTTATAGAGAAGACAATCTAGGAGCTCGTTGAGAAAGAGGCTCAGGCGAGGCATTTCAGGTTAAGCTCAAGGATTTTGAAGTAGTATTGTCCAGACTTGAGTGACTTGGGATGAGTCACAGGTGAATGTTGGGGGCATTTTGGCCCTTGACCAAGTTTTGGGGAAACTTTGGTTAGTTTTGGACCACTTTTGTACTTCGACATGTTGGTTGAAGAAGGAGTGCCCATGCAGAGCTAAGATCGCAGATCTCACCAATTTTGAGGGTTATGTGGACCCAGTAAGGGGTCCTCTAGGTTTTTGTAATGGGTTTATGGAATGTTGGCCCATGGGTTTTCCCCATGTTTAGGCCTTATTGTAAAGTATAAATAAAGAGGAATGTAGGGTAGAAGGAAGTAGTTCTATGTAAAACCGAAGTAGATTTGTGCGAAGGAATGTATGTGGTCGAGGCTTTGTGTTCGACTATGATTTTGTAGCAGGTGCTAAGTGTTGTGATAAGCTATTGTGGATTTGTGCATGTGACCTATTTTTGGAAGGTAAAGAAGGATGATCTAGTGCTTAGTGCACAGATCTCTTGTCTTGTGCGAAGTTTGATTCTATGGCTTAGTGCACAAGAGTGACTGGATGTAATATCTTGGTGAATAATAAAGAGGTGAAGTAGTTTGTGGACGTAGCCCTTGGGAGAGGGTGAACCATGTATATCTGGTGTCTCATGGTTTTATTTGTGTAGTGTTATTCTTGTTATGCATTTGTTTAGTTCTTTGATTATGATGTGTAATGAATATATAGTTTGATTTTTTAAGTACTTTACTTAGGTTAAAGGGTAAATGAATGTTATACTTAACTCACGGCGCTAAGTGCTAAGTGATCAGGGTACATAATCACTTTTAATTACTACACTTATCTGTGTTTGATTATGTTATGCAATGTTAATGAGGTTAATAAACTAATTCATGTTCACTTCCTAAGCGTTAACAAAATATTATGTGAAGTTCTCTTATCATAGATCTGTGTCCCAACCTGGTTATAGACACCTGCATCCTGTAACCCCCCCTGCTTCTACCTTGGGTGATACTTCACCTACTTCGCAGGTGTTTCTGAAAGGGCCGGTAGTCAGGGTTTTGTTGGTGCGTTGTTAAGCATTGAACCCTAGGTCTGCCCTTGTGCCAACAATACCATTCTGAGAAGTCTAGTTGATTGATTATTTTTCAAGGTTATTCATTGTGAAAGTGCAAAGGATCTTTTGGATAAACTCCAAAATATTTATGAAGGAGATGCCAAGGTTAAGGGAGATAAACTTCAAATTTTCAGAGCAAATTTTGAACAGTTGAAGATAAAGGAAGATGAAGACATTATAGCCTACCTTCTGCAAGTTGATGAAATAGTTTAAACTATTAAGGGATTGGGAGTGTAATTTTATGAATCGATGTTTGTTCAAAATTTATTGAGGTCTCTTCCTATGAGATTTTGATCCTAAAATACCAGCCCTAGAAGAAAGAGAAGATCTTGGTACATTGATCATGGATGAGCTACATGGATTATTTACAGACTATGAAATGAGAACAGAATAGGATAACCAAGTAATGAAGGAATAAACTTTCAAGGCATCCAAAAAGAAAAAGAAGAAGATCAATAAAATTCAAAACCAAGTTTCATTTGTAGTGATGATTCAAACAAAGATGAAGAGATGGCTAATGTTTTGAGGAAATTACATAAAGGAACTGGTAAGTATAAAGGTATGCTTCCATTGAAATGTTTTAATTATGGTGGTATTGGTAATTTTGCTTCTAAATTTCCTCATAAGAATTAAGAAAGTGATGTTGAAGAATTTTCTAAAAGGGAAAAGAAATATCAAAAGGGAAACAAGAGAAGAAACCAAAGAAAAATCTTCAAGAAATGTTTCTACTCAAAGGAGGACAATTCCTCATCAGAGGAGGACAATAATGATAGTGAAAGTGATTGAGAAAGAGTACTCTCCATGGTAGTAGAAGATGATTTCTAAGAATAAGGTGAATTCCATATCAAAGAAGAGATAATTAGTGCATTAGAATAACTTAGGAAGGAAAGAAAGAAAAACAAGTCACTCAAGGAAGAGTTAAAAATGAAAGAGGGAACTCAAAATTCCAACTCTAAAGAAATCGAGAAGTTGATCATGATTATAAAAATTCAAATAGAAGAAGACAAAATATTTGAGGAAGTACTTAGAATTCAGTTAGAAGAAAAGGAGAAAACAATTGGAATCTTGGAAGCATAAATAATCTCTTTAAGGAAAGATATTTAGAAGAAAGATGTGCAGCAGAAGAGCACTAAAATATTGGATCAAATAATCAGCAGTCAAAGACCATCCGATGACAGATCCAGACTAGGATAAAATCAATTACAAAATGAGAAAGGATCAAGATCCAAGAAAATATAACATGAAGCAAGGAAAAGCAACTATGCAGAGATTGTTAGAGATTATGTCAAGAAGGAATAATGCAAGCCTTCAAAGTAGAACATTCTAAAAATAAAGAAGACTCAAAAAGATGAATTTAGAAGGAGTGCATCACAAGTAAGATCATATACACCCAAGTATCGAAGATTCTTTTATGGTCATTGTTAGATTGTGTTAATTTTGGACATAAAGTTGTAAACTACAGATCCTATGCCAAGAATAGAAGCAATTACGCAAGGTACTTAAATAATAGCTATCCCACAAAATATTGTGAAGAATACAGTAAAAACCAAAATAGTTTTGGTTCATTTAGAAATGAAGTAGACTACTACAAATGCAACAATTTTGGTCACATAGAGAAGAATTGTAGATTGATTATTCCACCTAGGGAATCAAAGAAAAAAATTAACAGACATACATCAGAACCACAAGAGATATGGAAAAGAAATAGGAATCAATTCTCTCTTTCTCTACAAGCCCAACACAGAAAAAGTGATTGGTATGTTGATAGTGGTTTTTCAAAGAATATGACAGGTGACTGGAACATGTTTACAACTCTAAAGAAAGAAAGAGATGGATCAATTTCATTTGGCAATAATCATCCAACTAAAATTATATGTATAGGAACATAAGCTTGGAAGCAAAGATGCAATGGTAGAAAATGTTCTACTAGTTGAATATATGAAACAAAATCTATTGAGTGTAAGTCAAATGTGTGTCCAAGGACACACACTTCAATTTGACTCAAAGAAATGTGAAACTAGGAAAGAAGGATCATGAAATTTAGTGGCAAGAACGATAAGGACTCCAAACAACATATATTTTTTGAATTAAATTGGAAAATAAAGTTGTTGTTTAGGAAATGAAAATGAAAGTTGGCTCTGACATAGAAGAATGGGTCACATGCACTATGAAAATATTGTAAAAATCAGCATAAAGGAAGCAGTAAAAGAAATCCCTGAAATTTCAAAGCCAACAAATACTCTATGTAAGCATTGTCTACATGGAAAATAGACTAGGACCAAGTTCAAATCAAAGGATTACTCAACGAAAAAACCATTGGAGGTTGTACATACTAATCTATGTGGACCAAAAAGAAAAAAAGTGATTAAATGGTGAACAATACTTCATGCTATTGATTGATGACTACAAAAGAATGATTGCAATTTGATTTCTCATGAAGAAGTCAGAGGCATTCAAACACTTAAAGATATACAAAGATATGGTTGAAACAAAGACAAACTTGAAAATCAAATGTTTGAGATCAGATAATGGTGGAGATTTTACATCAATAGAATTCATGGATTTTTGTGGCAAATATGGGATAAAAATATAATTATCAACAACCAAGACACCTCAACAAAATGAAGTTGTTGAAAGAAAGAAAAAGATAGTATAGGAAATGGCCAAAACCATGTTGAAATATTCCAAGTTGGGTGACAAATTTTGGGCATAGGAAATACATACAATAGTTCATATCCTGAACAAAGGAATGCTTAGAAGTAATAGTCATAAGACTCCCTACAATATATGGAAAGGAATAATGGAAAATTGTAAATGTAAATGTGTTGAACCTGCACAAAATAGATCTAGCTAGAAAATACTACACACATTTGCAAAGAGAAATTAAGAAAGAAGAAGCAAGATAGAAAGAATGGAAGAATTCTCATTAACCGTATTCCACACTCAAAGAGTGAATAATTTACAATAGATATAGGATACATGAGTAACTAATGAGCCATAGTGGTGTTCTAGATTGATCTGGACACACACCAACAATTACAAGAGTAAACTGCCACCTAGTCTAGTCTCTCAGGCAGTTACGAGATTGAACTGCCACTGAGTTAACTAGTCAACTAGTCTTCAATTAATTGACTGAAAAAAGAGTAGTGAGTTGGTGATGATCCCAATGTTGCATGGTGACAAAACCAATGCAACATATAAACTCAACTCAACCAGTCAAACTAAAGTGTCAACTGAAAGAGAATATTCTCCAGGTGGAATATTCTCCCTTAAAATATAGGAGATTGGATAATGATGAATTATGACTAATAAACAAGGAAAAAACTTAGGAAAAATAAATCTTAGGTGTGTGTGAAGTAACTCCAACAAAAATGTGAATCATTTTAGAGTATTTGGAAGCAAGTGATATATCAAAAGAGAAAACGACAAGATTGGAAAATTTGACTCCCGAGTTGACAAAGGAATATTTTTCGGGTACTTAATCAAAATAAAGGAATACAAGTGCTTCAATATGAGACTCAATAGGATAGTGTAAATCATCAATGTACATATTGGTGAGACTAGTGTACGAAATCCCAAAGAATAAACAAAAGACTTAACGGAGAAGGAATTAGAAGAGGATTTGAAAGAAGTAGAAGAAGTAAAAGCGGAAGAAGAAGAAGAGAAGATAGGAGAAGAGAAAGAGGAACATGACTAGAAAAATATTCAGATATCTCCCAAAAATTCTAGCCGATGAGTGCGGAAAAATCATCCACCAGAATAGATCATTGGGGATAAATATGCAAGAGTTGAAACTCATAGAAAATTTCACTCACCAAAACAAATGCATCTAGTATTGTTGTCCACAATTGAAACCAATAGTTTTGAATAATCCAACATGGATGAACATGGTATCAAATATATGGAAGAATAAATGGATCAGATAGATCATAATGAAACATGGGAACTTGTTCCAAGGCCTAAGGATAATAACGTGATTGGAACAAAATAGGTATTCAAAAACAATTTGAACGTGGATGGACAGGTAACTAGAAATAAAGAAAGCTTGGTATGCAAGGGATATGCTCAGGTTGAAGGAATAGATTTTGAAGAAACATTTTCCCTAGTTTCTAGAATGGAAGTAGTCAGACTAATCTCGGCTTATGCATGTTTGAAGAAAATCAAATTATATCAAATGGATGTAAAATCATCCTTCCTAAATGGAGAAATAGAAGAATAAGTCTACATCAAATGACCAGAAGGATTTCTACTATCAGAAAAAGAATATTATGTTTGCATATTGAAAAAGGAACTGTATGGACTCAAACAATCCCCCATTGCATGGTAATCAAGATTGGAAATGTATATACAACAACAAAGGTTCAGGAAAGAAAATGAAGACAACAATATCTACGGAAAGGTAAATCAAGATAGTATATTGATAATTTAAGTTTATGTTGATGACATTATTTTTGGAAGTGACGATGATAGGACGAGTTAGAAAATTTCTAAAGACATGCAGGATGAATTCAAAATGTCATTACTTGGTGAGTTGTCTTTATTTTTTGGACTCCACATATGTCATCAATATACAAGTATTTTCATCTCTCAGACCAAGTATATCAAATAAATGTTAAAGAATTTTGGAATGGTAGATTTCAAGCCCGTAAGTACTCCCATGCAGACCAATTGAAAATTGAGCATATATGATATATCCAAGGATGCATATCAGAGAATCTATAGATCAATGATTGGAATTTTACTCTATGTGACAACATCAAGACTGGATGTGATGCAAATAGTTGGAAAGGTGGAAATATTTCAAGCAGCATTGGAGGAAACACATGTTATGCAAGTAAAGAGAATATTTAGATATTTCAAAGGAAAAAAAGACTATGGATTATGGTATCCAAAAGGGAATGATCTATCTCTAGTTGCATACACAGATGCAGATTGGGTAGGAAGTGTTGATGATAGGAGAAGTACAAGTGGATAAACCTTCTACTTAGGTGATTGTATGGTATCTTGGTTGAACAAGAAACAATCTTTAGTATCATTGTCCACAACAGAAGAAAAGTATATTGTAGTAGCATCATGTTGTACACATGTTCTCTAGATGAAGCAAACTTTGTAGGACATGCAGGTGGAATATGATGAGCATATTCTGATATACTATGATAACTCGAATGCTATGAGTATTTATAAGAATCCAGTTATTCATTCCAAGACAAAACACATTTCGATCAAGTTTCACTTTCTATGAGAACAGGCTATAGAGAAGAACATAAAGGTAGAGTATGTTGGGACTGTTGGATCATGTTGTCATTGATGCCAATGGTTTGATTGATTGATGTCAAATGATTGATTGATGATTTATGTAATATAATATGTATTGTCCTTGATGAAAATGTATAGATGACTTATTATTGTCTTATCATGATTGATAAGGTGCACAAATGGATGAACTCCAAAGTGGTCCCCTTATGGTGAAAGCCCTCACGGGAAGACGCTTTGCAGATTGAGTTATCCTAGAAGAACAGTTGGAGGACCCATGCTCTCATTATTGTCTTATCATGATTGATAAGGTGCACAAATGGATGAACTCCAAAGTGGTCCCCTTATGGTGAAATCCCTCATGGGAAGACGCTTTACGGATTGAGTTATCCTATAAGAATGGTTGGAGGA